>LPNX010019673.1:3653-108380 GCA_001517045.1 Pseudotsuga menziesii | reverse complement strand
TATAATCAATAATGTATAAGCATTTGACATAATCCCATGGATAAAATATTCATTCAAACACACATTATTGGACAGAAAAATATATTTCTATTAATATAAATCAAATATTACAAGATACAACCTCTGACGGCACGTCTGTGAACCGGAGAAACTGAATCCCCCACTTGGGCCTCCACCACTTCAATCCTCCATCTCTCGATAGCAAGCTCACAAGCAAAAGGCAAGCTTGGGAAGAACACAAAAGTGCTCCAAGGGACAAAGGGATGCAGAATCAAGCATAAGTTCCGACAACAATGGACTATAGTTTCTTTGCTCTCAATTCTCTCTTATGCCTTTAATGTACCAAGGGGTTCCTTATATAGCTTTTCAAAGGGGTAATGAAAGGTCGAATTTGAGCGATCTCAAGACATAGGGAAGGCCAGGAGTCAAATGAGTCAGATCCATGTCAAGGAAAACTCCAAAAGGATTTGGATTATGCACACATCCCGATGTATGCAGTTTTAGTGGTCAAACCTGCGTATATACGCTCTTATAGGTTAAAAAGTCGTGTGTATCATTTTTCATGTGTTTTTAGGGATGATCAAGGAAACATCAAAGGACAAAAAATGGTCCATGGGGTCTAAGGAGTCTGCAGTGGGACAGGGGAAGTCCATACAAAGTGTGATTCACCTGGAGTGGTGAAATCCGCTATAACAGATGCCCCCTAATGTGTGAGTTCATAGGGGTCATACGATGGCCGAAATACATTATAAGTCCATCCCAAAAGTGGAGTGATGAAGGATCCCAAATGGAATAACAGCCACCCAATCAACATAGTACACTAATACAACTCTACATAGAACTGCAAATACATATAGTAGTCCCAGATACATAAGAGTACAATGGCCATGAAGAGGCATAATACATGATATCACATATGTGGTCATCGCCATGTACAATATACATAGATCAGAATCTCCATGATGAAGATATACAAAGGATCATGATCTCCAAAATGGCTGAAGATATATAACAGATCAAGATCTCCATAGTGGCTGGAAATGTCTGACATATACTGGAATCAAGTCACAAGAGCTGAAATCTCATGAACACTGGCATGATCAAGGAGGTAGCATATAAGAGATGCCACAAATCTGGAAAGTCTTCTACACAAATCGCTATGAGTACATGTCCTACTATGCAAATAGAGGTGTCGACGTCGAACATAGTAGTCCATCGTCTAATTACCGGTCATTAATGTATACCGTTAACAATCATGAGATCACCCACCAATAATGAAAATGGGAATCAAGGTACTAGAGTGAAAACTAACAAGTGTGAATAAGTGTGTTGAGGTCGAACACTTGAGAGGATCCATCGATCAGGGGACGTTGATGTATTCCTAAAAACTGTCGATGGAAAGAGAACCTGCCATTGATGACTACAAGTCTCAAGGCACTCAAAAGGACTCTAGATTCCAATCCTAGAATAAATGATCTGAAGTCGATGGGATGAAATCCGTTGGAAGGAGGGCATTAAGGAATCCCCCATCATCCAACATGAGGTACTCAACAAAGCTGTATAATGTGGAAGGACTCGATCATAAGGTGCACGAACTAGTAACTGTACCAGGAATGACTGACATGCAAATCCAAGATAACTGAGGAATGGACGACTTAGGCTTCAAATTCCTTTGAACAATAGCATAACGGCATATGGTGACTGAATTAAGGTAGCATAGACTTGATATACAAACTGGGACATCTCTGCGATACATGAGGCATCGAGGCTCCATAGGGACTAGAAGCTTAACCAGTCAGTGGAGATAAACTCAGATAAACAAGTACAGATCCTAAAGTCAAACTATAACCCAACCAATGGATTTGATATATAGTTCTCTGTTCGAAGTCGACATGACTTGACAGCTGCCAAAGATAACATCTTTCCTTGTCTGGATTTTTGGTTTTTTTATTTTTTTGGACTTTTTCAGTTATTTGAAAAGCTTGAAAAAAGAATAAACTAGATTTATAGTTACAAACTAGGAGGAGATGAGTGTCACAAGGGCAAACAAACTAGTTACAAGCAGTGGAACATACCTATGCTGAATGCAAGGATACATGTGTAGGATATCAACACTCGAGGGAAAATCCCCTCCTGGTAAAAAGGGAAATCAAGCTGCGAAGGATATAAAAAATGGCTATGCATGGCTAGACATGAGACAAGCTCATGCTATATGGCTGAAACGCAATGTTAGGGAAGCTGGCATAAAGCTCAATAAGGAAGGCAAATCTCATGATAATGCATTCAAAACTTGACATAAGGGAGTCCTGAGGGAAATAGGCCAGCATAAGATCAAGAGGAGTATGAGGCTCTTGCGAAATGTCATGGAAATACTATACATCAGATTCCCACACCCTAAAGGAGAAAATGTTAGCATGGGCACCAAATGCAAATAAGGTGCTAACTAGGGTAACCATGTAAGGTGAATCTCTACCACTCATATCATGCCACTTCTAAAACAGCAAGAAGGTTCTGTGACATAATAGAGTGGGTTCATACCTAAGGTCATGGTGATATGGTCATAAGGTCATGAAAAATGCAAACCATGGTGAAACCTAACCTATATGTTAGTTTAGACACAATACCTAAGATCGGCATGAATGGGTCAATCCAATGGCTGAAACGGCACTGAAAAAGGTCTTCTACATCACAAATTATGTCAAAAACGGTCCAAAATGGTTAGAAAATGTCGAAACTATAGGAAAGGGGGTAAAAATTTTCAAATATTTGAAAATTTTTCTATAAATAGTAAAAAATATAAATCATTTGAAACTTTTACCCATTTGAGCTCTGATTTTCAACTGCAAATTCCAGGAGATCCAGCCGGCGGAATTCACAACTATTTCTTCCAGGTATTTACTCATGCTCTCCTCTTGCATTTTGATATAATTTTTATAGATTTTCATGATCAAATGAGTTTTTTAGGCCATCCCAAAATGAGCACTACGGCCCATGCATAAATCAAGGTTTTTTCATGTATAGGGCTGGATATATGCGAAAAAGGGCCTCAAACCGGCGTACATATGCGGTTGTTTTCAAAACAGTCACGTATGATGCTGCGGATATGATTTTTCAATAAACTAATGGGTAATTTTGCAATTTATTTTGCAGGATGGTGCTAGAGTGGAAAGAGTGTGAGCATGGTGAACTAGAGGAAGCAGTAAGGGCCAACTTAATGGCTCAACAAGCTCTTTGTGCATGCGGACTCTACAAGTTTTGGTGTCTTGGTGGTTTGAGGGCCAAACCAAGACTGCTACAGATGCTGGTAGACTATTGGGATCTAGACTTGGAGTCCTTTCATATTGGTGGGATGTCCCTCACCATAGAGGTGGAGGACATATACTTTATCACAGGGATTTCTAGACGAGGGGAGGTAGTGAACCTTCGTTCCCGTGGTGGGCCAGGAGGTGGCCTGACTATCGACGAGTACATAGCCGTGTATTGCTATCTAGAAACTGAGAAGGTGGGGAGTCAAGTCCCTAGCAATGCTATTCAGGTGTTAGGCCTAAAGGCCATATTACTAACGCTAGGCAGGATAGAAGGCTTAGCATCACTCCACCAGGCCTCTCGGCCTCTGATGTTCTATGTAGTGGAGTGCATGAGACCCGTGATCTATGACTGGAGTACTACACTAGTAAGCAACATGAAACACCAGCTCAGTGAGTGTAAGGCAGGAAGGGTGCAGAAATTCGGGTTCAGTAGTATCTTGAGCACGTTTTTCTTCGAGTGTGTTCCAGGATTGAGCCCTAGAGTGGACGTTCCTCTCCACGGGGTTCGAGATCTGGCCCAACGGCGTTGGGAAGATGCTATGCGTAGACTGGGGGGTGGTAGGGTGGCCAAACCATATCTAGCTAACTTCTTTCCATGGTGGCGATGACAGATAGTTTCCATTGATGATTATCCCTATGCATGGATAGATTTCCAGGGGGATATGGACATGCCATTGCCACCAGGATCGGCATATGGTGATATAGGTAACGAATCTCGACCCTCACTCTTTTTAAATTTTTTTTGTTATTTTATTTGTTTGTATTTTCTTGATTATGTGGAATCAAAAAGACATGTTTTTGCACGACAATACATAGTGACATCTACCATTTATGTGCAGATGTGGGACCACGGCGGCCAGAGGGCTTCCCTCATCATAGACGGAGGGGAAGAGGAGATGACATCACAGGTGTGGATGCTGAGCGAACGCTACCGAGCATTCATACCAACTTTGTGAGACTGAGTTAGTAATCAGCCTTAGCCATGCAAAATGGCATCCCATAATCACTGTAGGCATAGCCTCAGCCCATTCCATGAAGTAATCAATAGCCACTATAATGTGATGGTGCCCCCCAGCCGAAGCTGGGTTGTAATCCATAAAATAAAGCCCCCGCTTAGTGAAGGGACCGACGGTGATAATGGGATGTAACGGGGTAGGTTTTGAGCACATATTACGTGCGAACACCTAGCAAGGGTGACACCTCTTGACCACATCAACACAATCCTTAAAGATTGATGGCCAGAAATAACCTGCTCTCAAATTCTTTTGAGCTGTAGAAATCCAACATAAATGACCACCACATGCCCCTCCATGGAAATCATTCAGCACTACCTCGGCCTCCTTATGAGTTAAAAAACGTCATAAAATGGAATCTACCCCGCGGCGGTACAAAGTATTGTCCACTATAAGGTAGTTCTTAGAGACGTTACGTAATTGTCATTGTTCATCTCACGAGAGGTGAGTAGGGATCTTCTGTGTTTGTAAATATACTATGATATCCCCATACCATGGGTCTAACATTGATATTAAGAAGATGTTTTCATCGAAAAACGTATCTTCACAAACCAACTCCTCGGCCTCGCTCGGGAAATCCGATATAAGCTTTGCAAAAATTAAAGACTTCTTTGGTTTTGCTGAAACAAATTCAAGATCGAATTCTTGTAGAATGACAATCCATTTATTATACTTTCCCCCAATCATCCTTCATGTGAGGATGAATTGAAATGGATTGACATGGGCCACAACCAAGGTCTGGCGAAGGAGAATATAATGTCTCAATCATTGAATAGCATGTACGGTAGCTAAAGCAAGCTTCTCGACATGAGAATAACGAATCTCTGCGTCAATAAGGTTTCGGCTCAGATAATATATGACATGCTCTTGGAGCTCCTCATCCTCTTGAACCAAAACCATACCAATCATCTCTAAGGATGCAGCCACATATAATAGAAAATCATGGCTATAATCTGGAGGAATAATCACCGGGGCTGATGCTAGGGCTCGCTTGAGTGCATCAAAGGACTCCTGGGCTCGCTCATCCCAATAAAAGGGAGTATCCTTCTTCAAGAGACGCATGAAGCCTCTAGTCAAATTGGAAAAGTTGACAACAAATTTTCATAAGAATTTTTCCATGCCTTGCAAACACTGAAGATGATGAATATTCTTCGGGGGAGACAACTAAAGTATTGCCTCAACCTTCAAAGGGTCGACTCTTATACCCTCTTTCGAAATGATTAATCCTAACAAACGACCCGACTTCACACAAAATATGCACTTATGAGGATTTAATCTAACTGAATAGTGCCGACATCTTTTGAATACCAATCTCAAGTGATAGGGATGACGCATTCTCATTCGAGAATGAGCAGCAAGGTCATCTAAAAATACTTCAATAATAGACTTGAGATCATGGAAGATCAAGGTCATCGCCCGCTGAAATGTAGCTCCAGTGTTTTTAAGGCTGAAAGGCATTTTTTGATATGAAAACGTTCCCCAAGGACAAATAAATGCAGTCTTATGTTGGTCCTCAGGTTTAATCTGTATTTGATTATACCCAGAAAAGCCATCCATAAAGGAGAACACCTCACTACCTGCACACTCATCCAAAATTTGATCTATAAACGGTGTGGGGAAGTTGTCCTTAGGACAGGCACGATTCAAATCGTAGAAATCAGTGCATATGTGGATCTTTGCCTGCTTCTTATCCACCGGAACGGGGTTTGAAACCCACTCTGTCAAGAGAATGGGATAGATGAACCCGGCTTTCAACAGCTTCTCTATATTTGCCTTAATGGCGGGTGCTTTCCTAGGATTCACGACACATAAACACTATCAAACAGGCTTAGCGTTGGGGTAAGTATTAATATTGTGCTTGACAATTCGAGGGTCAATACCTGGCATCTCATCATAAGACCAAGCAAAAATATCACGAAATTCCTTGAATAGCTCGGTATATTCCAGAATCTCAGCATGGGAACATTCCGCCCCAATATAGACATTCTTAATCATGCCAGGATTGCGAGAGATGTTGATAGGAATCGTTGAAGATATGTTTTCCATGTTTCCATCAGCCATCGGACCAGGAGAGCTTAATGGAACCACAGGACTACCAACTCTCTGACTAAGAATTGCCCTCAAATCCTCATGCTCCATATGGTTAAGCTCTGGAAGAAAGTACGATCTATGATGAAGTTCCTCCCATGGTGGCTCAACTCCCGACATAGCCTCAATAATCGCTTCATCCGAAGGGAAAACCATATCAAGGTATTTGTGGGCATGAGAAGACTATACTGTCCATGCCAGTAGCACATAAGTTTCCTCCTCCTCCATCTGTGAAGAGGAAGGATTAAGATCTGCAACATTCTTGAGATTGGCTTGATAAGCTATCATCGCTGCAGTAAATGACACGCTTGTCTCAACAGGCTCACTCGAAGTACTCGGTGTAGGAAGAATCCAAGGGTCTTCCATATGAGTCATGCAAAAAGACACCGAGGTCATAAATGTCGAAGCCTTATCGAAAATAGATCCTATCATGAGGATCGGTGCAGGACAACTAAAGATTCCCATGAGGGATAGATACATGCCTACACCCACACTCCCAGTTTCCAGCTAAGAGTGCTCAATGATCGAGATCGAAGCTCCTGAAGATGCAGTAACAGACGGATTCTTGAATTTCATTTGATCAATTGTTACGATCTTCCTGTTATGTGGAAAGCATACAACGCGGAACAAGGGAGAAGCAAGGGCTTGCATACTGTACATCCAATTCCTACCCAACAAGAGATTGTAGTCAAGGGGCGCATCAACCACCTTAACCTCTATCGCAATGGTCTTCCCCCCCAAATGGACTTTAAGGGAAGCAAGGATGTTGTGTGGCCTAAAAGATCTCCCATCGAACACGGTTAACATAGTCGCTGATTTAGACAACTCAGGAGAACCGAGACCCTTCCAATAGGCCAAAGACATCACAGAAGCAGTAGCGCCCTCATCAATCACAGTGTGCTTTACGGTCATACCAAGACATTATACGTGCACCAAAAGAGACACATAGTAGGGCAAGCGAGGCTGAAGTCCCGCGGTTTCAAATTTGATCACGGAGGAAGAATCATCATTGTTCACACCAAGGGAAGAAAGCAACGCCTTCCTTTGCGAAGGACAACTTTGAAGCACTTCCAATGCAGACATCACACAAGGATTATGGCCCAAATCCTCGACAACTGAATAATTTTGGGCGGCTCAGGCATTTGGATTATGCCCTAAATGCTTAAGGACTCCCTTAGGAATGAGAGGTGCAACCTCAGGTTTATCCATAGGCTTCTCAATGCGCAAAGGGTTTCCTAGTGGATCAGTCTCTTTTCCTGGGCTGGGTTGTGACGAACTATAATATTTTGCATGACTCACAACTTTGGCAGCACAGACCATGTTAATGCACCCACGACCACTACCCTCCGGTGGATCATCATCACTAGAGTGGTCATGGGACTTCGAGTTCATATTTTCATTATGTGGTAAAGGGTTAGTTAGTACAGCTGGGCCTTATGCTAAGAATCTTGAAGCTTCTTCAATTCGAGGGCACAAGTAAGTGAGGTGATCATCCTTACATAACTTTCAAGGGAATTTAACCTTACGTTTCACTTGCTTGTCCCCCCCAGCATTTCTACCATTCTTGTCTTTATTGTTGGCATTCTCATTCTTATTCCCACCCTTTCAATTATTATTTTTACCCTTTTTTCTATTCCGTCCGGGCTGCTGGTTACCCTTTTGGTCTGACGATTGCACAGAAATTACATTCGTTGTTTGGCCGGGTTGAGATGAAGCCGTAGCTTGTCCCGAATCAGATTGGTTGAGTGACAATTGACTAACTTGCATTGCAACCAAATCCACAGGTTTCTCACTTGTACACCCCACTATGCCATCGGCATGTGGTCTAGGTTTGACTTTGGGATCGAAACTAGAACGAGGAGCATTGGGAATAATCTCATACAAAAAACCAGACTGAGCATAGATCAAATCCAGTTCCTGTGCCCTAAAAATCACTTATTCCTCATTCTGCACTCTGGATGTGGAAACATCCTTCGCTATATATGGCAATAATGAATTGAGGAACCACTCGAGGAGGAATTCTAGTAGTATAAAAGCTTTAATTAATCTCTTCCATCTATGCCACTCTTGAATATGATCAAAAATATGTGTGGCTTTATCTTGTTGAAATGTTGACAAGAGTTCAGTACCAACGTCATAGCGCACTGGTAGCTGGAAGTGATTAAGAAAAGTCATCATAAGGTCGTCGAACAAAGTGAAATCTCTCTTAGGTAACTCTATATACCATTTCATAGCAGGTCCTGTGAGGGTGCGTTGAAATAGTCTCAAACGGACTGAGTCCTAATGTAATGAATTTGAAGAGCAGCATAGGTGAAACATAGTAACGTGTTTGCTCAGATCCTCTCTCGGTTTGCCTTCGAACTCAGGTATGTCCGAAGGAAGTTTGGTAGGGACAGCCGGCCAAGCTGGGTCATGAGCCACATGATCGTTTGTCAGTCTCAATAAGTCAGGAAGATTAAGCATCACGAGGAAAGAGAGCCTAGGATGATGAGGTCTATGGACCTCTCCCTGGTTCATATAGGGTTGATTACCACCATGGCCTTGGCCATAGTGTCCTCCTCCCGTCTGAACCGTATAGGGTGGCATGGAAGTACCATAGTATGGTGGACCTTGACTAGTAGGAGCTATGAAGCCATAATTAGGAGAGTAAGCAGGTTGTTGATACCCGCCTCCATAAGGTGAAGAAACCTGTCTATACTGCATCCCATAATAAGGTCCATAGGTCATCGCATGTGATACCCTATGAGACACTTCATAGGTAGGAAGATAACCTCCATAAGTAGGGATATACATACCGGAAGTAGCAAGCTGACCTCTAGAAGTATGAACATAGCCTCCCAAAGCAGTGGGCAATATGTGAACTTGAGACACAATCGGTCTAGTAACCACAGTACGGACCTGACTCGTAGCCATATACCAGCTCAAAGGACCATGTGAATAAGGTGGAGGATGTACATTTGAAGAACTAGGGACCGAGGATGAAGGAATCTGAGTAATAATATATGTAATACCACCTATCCTCACTCGCCTTGGATCTGGTATCCTAATCGGATCGCTAACCCTAGACCTAGGAGGGAGATACGATGTAGCTTCCACCACTGGGAGGGAAGGTGCAATGTGACTAGTGCTCCCAAACCTCTCTGCATGGTAAGGAATGAGAGTGCCCCCAGGCATAGTGTTAGTCTCAAATTCAGATTCGACATGAAATCTCAAATCATGTGTAGGGAAACCAAACGTAGCATAACTACCGTAGCTAGTGATGGCAGGTTCAAAATGAGTTTCGACGTCCTCCGACATTCCATACTGGTAACGTGTCAATGGGGAATTAGACTTGGAGTGAGTAGGTCTATCGTGTAAGGTTCCTATCTCAGAAATCACAGGACCTAACTCAGGTAATTCAGGTGAAGGATCATAAGTAGGATTAAATTCCCCATCATCTACATGAATGGGAGGAGGTGGTTCAGGAATATCTTCTAAATGGTCTCCCATGGTGTGTGAATCAATGTGTGACATAGTCCACCTGGACTGTCTAGGTCTCTCTCCCAAAGGAGGAGGAGAAGTAGAAGGCGAAAATCCTGCTAAACGATGAGAATGGCGAGGAACCACACTCGAATCCACAATGACTCAAAAAATAACAAAGACTCTCTAATTACATAAACCCTAGGTCAACTATCATACACAGAGCAATCACTAATAAAATCTAAATCCAAATGCAAGCAAACAAGGTCTAAATAAGTGAGCTCCCGAATGAAGCAGGTATGTCTCACCTAGGAGAGGCTTGAGACTCCCATACACAACAAGTGGAGGTACGTAACCAATTATTATGGCCCTCAGCTTCAACGTGTAAAGAAACTGTGCTGTCTGACTCTAACCTGGAAAGGACACCTGTAGAATAACCCCTGCAAAGTACCCCCTCGATATCCTAGGTAAGGCCACTAAGGTCACCTCAATATAATCAATGCTCAGGCGGACAGTCACAGGAGGGATTGACCATATGGGCAGGGTAGCAAAGCCCGAAACTCTCGAAAGAGCCCCCAGATACGAATACAATCCTTGAAATATCTCTGGTGCTACTCAATTATTACTAGGGGTCATCCCAATCAATAACCGCTCACACTGCCTCGTGCTTAACTCCCTTTTGAGAGGAGGATCCTAAGAAACACTGGTTATACCAAGGATTCCACACACTCACCTGGATAGACACCTAGATGTTGTTGTTTAGTGATCTTGGAGAATTGACTTACAATGAACTATTCCAAGATCCTAAAACCTAAGCTTGTTGGTGCACCCTAGAAAAGAAAAGAGTGTAATTCATTTTAATTTAGAGTTGATTTTAGTTGGCTTTATTACTCAAAAAAGGGATATGATCGTGCAACTAATGGTGTTATGATGCAACATGAAGTAAAATGCACACCTAACAATCAATGCAAATGCATTGTGTCCATGAAAATAAGGTATGATACTATGTGAAATGCACAATTTTTCTTCAAATGATGAATGCAAATTTCCTATATGAAGTCCTAACTAGTACTCCAAAGCAAATCTAGATCTAGTGCAAGTACAATGCAAAGTGCAAAATGCAATGAATGATGATAAGCAAATGTTTTTGGATTTTTTGAAAATAAAAGAGATGCAAAAAGCAAAAGAATGATTCTGCGACCCCTAGACTCTGCAAGCACACCCAAAAAGCACTCAAGCAAAGCACTAAGGTAAAAGAACTCTAATGCACTAATCTCAAACAAAAAATCGAAAATGCCATGACAAGAACCTTCTTAAAAAAAAATTTATCCTAAAAAAAACATTTATGGTCAAAAATAGAGGTCTAAACAAACTCAGGCATTGTTAAAGGAGACTCACCAAATATCAAAATTCACCCAGCAACCAATTATCTTTCCCAAAAAGGAAAAATTAAGGGTATACACTACTATTTGCAGTAAACACACTTGTATACGTGGAAATCACAGAGGAAACCATGTGTATACGTGACTATAAATAAAACACCCATGTACAGGAAGAAAGGTGCATAAAATCAAGGAAAATAGATAGGCTGAGACAAACTTCACACCAATCATAATCTACCAGGCATACATGCCCCCAGACCCAACACAGAAACAAGAGAGAAAGAGCAATTCAAATGCATTGAATGCCAAGAAAACAACCCCCAAAGGACAACTACTAGGAAATCCCCAATGGAGTCACCAATTCTGTTACGGAGATAAATTCCTATGGCTTGGGGTACCACAACAGACAACTTCACTCCAGAAATCAATCCTTTCCAATATGCAATAGAAATTAAATGTCTAACACTAAAGGATCAGACCTCGTACCTTATTCCAGACGGTTGAAGTAGATCCCCGTTGAGCTTTCCAATCTTCAGCTTGGATTGATAGATTACTTCCTCAACAACAAGTAAACAATACAAGCATTCTATATATCATGGTGTTAGATCTATTCTAGCATATATAATCAATAATGTATAAGCATTTGACATAATCCCATGGATAAAATATTCATTCAAACACAAATTATTGGACAGGAAAAGATATTTATATTAATATAAATCAGATATTACAAGATACAACCTCTGACGACACATCTGCGAACCGGAGAAACTGAATCGCCCACTTGGGCCTCTACCACTTCAATCCTCCATCTCTCGATAGCAAGCTCACAAGAAAAATGCAAGCTTGGGAAGAACACAAAAGTTCTCTAAGGGACAAAGGGATGCAGACTCAAGCATAAGTTCCGACAACAATGGACTATAGTTTCTTTGCTCTCAATTCTCTCTTATGCCTTCAATGTACCAAGGGGTTCCTTATATAGCTTTTCAAAGGGGTAATGAAAGGTTGAATCTGAGCAATCTCAAGGAATAGGGAAGGCCAGGAGTCAAATGAGTCGGATCCATGTCAAGGAAAACTCCAAAAGGATTTGGATTATGCACACATCTCGATGTACGCAGTTTTAGTGGTCAAACCCGTGTATATACACGCTTATAGATTAAAAAGTCAAGTGTATCATTTTTCATGTGTTTTATGGATGATCAAGAAAACATCAAAGGACAAAAAATGGTCCATGGGGTCTAAGGAGTCTGCAATGGGACAGGGGAAGGCCATACAAAGTGTGATTCACCTGGAGTGGTGAAATCCGCTATAACACATACTTTCATTATCCCATACAATCCCCAATAGTGCGAGATAGGATCCTTCCCCATTAAAAAATTCAATCACATCAAAGTCAACAGATGTTCTCATACCTTCAACATCGATGACCAAGTTCGTTACCCAACCAATGGGTTGCACCTTCACTTAGTTCACCAATTGCAGCTATACAAGGGAACAACCCATCATAGGGTTCCCCATTTTCACCCAGGTATGCTTAGTCAGTATGTTCACATCTGATCCCAGGTCCAGGATGACTGATTGCACCTCATAGTCCCCAATATGGATGTTTGTACGCATCTCGTTACCTATCTTTTTCTTTTGTGAGGAAATTACTACGAAGTCCTTCATCTCCTTGTCTGAAATGTACAAAAACCACTCAAGCTCAACAAGAGCCTCAGGATCTTCTATCAGTGCTAAGAATTTTAGAAATAACTGCTGCAAGGTACCAGGCTGCCTTGATGGTCCCGCTTCTAAGGATAAATCAAAAGCGGATGACATTTAGTAGACCGATAACTTACCTAGATTGCATCTGATCACATCCTGCGTCTCAAAAAACATCTCTTTTTCAACTACAATATCAAATGCCACTTTCTTTTGCCCAGCTAATTGAGCTTGCGTTCAAGGTCCATCATCTCCTGTTGGCACACCTTCACGAGTCACAATGGAGACATTGACATCCTACGTTCTAGGTTCTACTGAAATCATCGCAAATCTTGGACCTTGAGTTTGGTTCATCATAGGAGTCTGACCCAATGGTGGATTCCCGTTCATCGGTGGGTTTAATAGTTGTTTCACAACCTTGTTCTAAAGTGGAACTTTGTTCTATGCCTAGTTCTATAACTGGTTTTGGACTGGTAGCTGATTCTAAGTCAGCAACTAGGTTTGGTTTTGCAGTTGCCGAACATTCCTGATTTTCCATTTTGAAATTAATTGTGGGTAGTTCTCCACAATGTGATCAATCATTGCACAGTACCCACATAATAACTACAAGTGTGGGAAGTCTCTCTGATTAATGCCAAAATACTCCACAATTATAACATTGGATGGATGCGCAACCTCGTCCCCCTCTGTGTCCAAAACCTCGTCCTTGGCCTCGAAATCCTCCGTGGAATCCCCCCTGTTGTGGGTATTGTGGCTGAACTACCTGCCGCGGCAAGGGATTCGGTTCTTGTTGAAACAATTGTGTTGCTTGAACATATTGTATATGCGCCTGGTCCATCGATATTTGATGATATGGCTGTTGGGGTGTGAACTGCTGCTGCGATGGGTAAAACTGCATCGATAGTGGCAATGTCTACTGCAATTGTGGTTGAGAACTTACCACCTGAGGCTACGGTTGGTGTTGCTATACTACAAGGTGACCCTCACCCTTCATAAAATATGAATTGTATGTTATGTCTTGAAGCAGATCATATGCCCAGCAATCTCTATTCTCATGCTCGACTGAGTGACAGAATGAATAGTATAAATTAGAGGGTTTTGACACCATATTTTGCATATAGCTACATTCCACATGTCGATGTCTATATACTTGGCATATGCGACACCATGGAATACCACCACTACTCAACGAGTTCGGAGCACCTGATAACAAATAGTTCTAAATGTAGGAGCAAGTATCTTTCGTGTGTCCATCAGTGTGACACCAAGTACACCAAATATCTGCACATTCTTCCTTACCTTTCTTGATATCCTATAGCTGGAGTGTAAGGTTCATGAGCTGCTCCTAAATTTGTTTCATCCCAACTTCACTCTCCCCAATAGGTGAAGCCTTGAGCTTCATCACAATCTCCAGGGATTCGCTCTACATCACTCTCTTTTGATGCATCAATGGTTGTTAGATATGAGAAACCAATCCTATGATAAACCATTCTTTATGCTTGACATTTCTCATAAAAAACTGACTCTATCCATCAGTGTCATGAACCTCTTATCGAAGTCCCAAATGGTCTTGTTAGGAAATTGCTTGATTTCCTTAAGCTCCATAATGTATTGTTCTTTTGATTTCGGATTCCTCAATTCCTCAATTAGTCCCTTCCAGATCTCATTCAATGTCTTTGTCAGATCCCCTTGAGGAACTTGGGTAAACTTCATAAACTAGTCAAGTGCGTGACCCCTCAGAGTAGTCACAAGCTTTCCTTTCTTTACATCATCATTGGTTATCTATCTAACAGTTGACATTGCTTCAAATAAAAATTAGTACTCCTCGAGCTCATTAGTCCCATTTCCATGGAACAAAGGTAGCTTCATATTGTCTCCCGCCATCCTGGGCCACCTTCCGACATATGCTGATATACTACTAGACTATTTCAGAAACGTAGGAAAAGTCAATGTGGGACTGGGATTTTTTCCTATTGTTGGAGTAGTGCACGGAGGCATGGGTATGTTGCTCTTGGGGTTTGATATTACCGTCATTTTTGGCATAGCGTGGGCCTGGTCATCCTCGTCGTCACTTTAGGGTCACTTTGTCCCATGTAGTTGTCCTTCAGGACCTTGTGTTCCAATTGCAATAGGACCTTCCCCTATCCTATGCTTCTTCTCTCGTTGGAACCTTTCTCCTCCCCTTATACAACCACTTTATTCCTTGGATTCCCTCAAAATATCATTCAAAACTTGCACCCATATACCCCTTACCTTCTCATTTTTCTCCCTCCTTGGTCATAGTATCCACAGCCTCCACACACCGAGGTGTTAGAACTCTAGGTGCACCTTGAGTATACCCTTCTCATAAACAATCATTTTAATCGACAATTGAAGCAACAGTAAGAACCTACCTTTGGGTTTGTTGAAGAATTCCCTTTCTACTTCGTTGTAAGATTTATTGGTGTCGACAATGAACTCCATAATATATCCCTCTAAGATACTATCCAACAAGACCTCGATGGCATGTGACACTCTGTTGTCAGTTTCTTGTAGTCCCTAGATCATTTCAGGGGTCAAGGATGTCGGTTCTCCTCCTTGAAAGTTTATCTTCTTGTATGTGAATCACGCCAGCCACTCGTACAATATGATAGGATATTCACTGAATAAATATTCATGCGGACCGTCGTGGATGTACCTTGCTAACCATTCATTTGTTATCAACCCAAAGTTCTGATTTTCTGCATCAGCAAATTCTCGCAACTTCTGATCAAGCCAATCTTGAAGTTACAGTCATGTCAAATGCCACATCCATTGTTGGGTAACCATTTTTCAAGTACCATATGCCCTCCTATCAGGCACAACAAGGTCCCAACAATGGAACCATTTGTTGGCATGATCCCAACCAACAAAACCCAGTCGACAAGGGTTCCACTCTGTCGACGCTCAACACTCCACGATCTCCCTGAGCATTGGCCCAGACAAGTTTTACCCTGTCCAGCAACACCTGCAACGCGGATGAGGTCTTACCCAAGATGTTCGAGGGAGTGTTGTCAGAACCAAGTTTCCACAATATAGAGGAGGGTTGGGGCATCAAACATTCATTAGCTTAATTTCCAAATCTATTTTTCTTACATGCTCAAAAAAAGAACCATTCATCATGTCACATTTATTCATTCACCATTTCAACAGATCTACCAGTGTGAAAAATAGATCTAAAAGATGACAGCGTTCATAAGCAAAAAAATCACATTATTCATTAATATGCAGATCTATTCATTATTCAGCATTAGAATCGTGGTAGTGGAAAATAGGAAAAAGAAAAAAATGAATCACCGAGTTCATATGAATCATATCATATTAATTCCACAGAATAGATCGCATGTCAAAAAAGACAGTGATCCATGAAAACCCCAGTATTCACTCTCTATGTTTGCATTGCTATATCTTCTTACATGCATGATTCTTCTACTTATAGGCTTTCTCCTTTACATTCAAGGTCCACTTCTAACTAGCTTCTAACAAACTTCTAACTAATTTAACCATTAAGGACCAATATTCCAAATAAATAGTCAATAAGTACAAAGAGTGACATGAAAACATAGAAAGTGGACTCTTTTCCAACTATCATTCCATCTTTGTCTTGCATGACATCACATGAGTATGTGTAACATGCTAGATGCTGCACAACTCACTTATCTCCAACCCCTTTCCAACAACATAGAAGAGAGGGGAATGGGACTTGGGGCACATCACCCAAGAGACTGAGGTACATCACTCAGCATGAAGCTTAGCTTCACTCAACACAAAATGATGAATCAACCAAAACTGAGAAACAAAGTTTGAATTGTCTTTAAATGGACCTTAGGTGACTTATTGAGAAAATTACCACTTGCTAAACCCTAAACCTAGCCACATGGTTTCCCTACTTGAGAAAATAACATGTATGAGTCAAGAGAGATGTTTCCCTGTCAACATCTTTTCATCCAAATTAGAAACTGTGCCCTCCTTAGGAACAAAGTTTCCTTCTTTTTCTCATGACATATTTTCTGCACTTTCTATTTTTGTAACTCGGCCTCTAAATGGAAAGTACTCCCTCCTTAGGCCAAAGTTATCTGCTTTTGCTTCTGACAACTTTTCCTGGATTTTGGTTACTTTCCATCTTTTCTGATTGCTTTATTTTATCAGTGCCTTTGAAAATGTCTATTTATCCTCCTTGGCAAGTTGGCTCTCCCAAGTACACCCTCTTGACATGGAAACTTATTTCCACATAAATTTATAGTGACAAAAATTAAAACTAAGTACAATTCTCATAAACAATAATTTATAAAAATTCCCTAGGTTAATTAATTAATGTCACTTTTGACCCTTTAGGTGTTTGGAAAGGTCAACACTTTGGTGTTCAATATTATGGGTACATGACAGGAATCATTGCCAAGTGGTATATAGAATTACCCTAGAACTCCTTTTCAGGATTTTAACACCTTAGAAATGGTATATTTAATATAGTTTCAACTTCCAAACCGGTAAAAAACAGGTAGGTATATTTAACTTCCCTCCATCAGAACACTTCCACCCATATATACGATCATATACATGAGTGGAGATAGAAATGTATATTTATTAAAGCACCTATTCCCGACCAAGTACTTGCTGAATGGTTTACTAAGTCTTTTATTCTTCCCATTTCTTGGGATGTTGCAATGGGATGTGCCGTAATCGAAGAACAAGCCATTAACTGAGCTCAATACTTAGACTTGGTTTATTCCTAGTCAGGTACTCTTTATGATTTGATCCTGAATGCACCCCATCCTAATTTGGACCCCTCAATACCTTCAATAGAGCCACCCAATGATGGTTTTCTTCATTCTGTTCAGACACAACCGATGACTAAATCCTTGAAAAAGAAAAACCAACCTACTGGCCAGGATGCCACAAATCCAAAAACCACCCCTCCTCCTGTTTCCTATACTAAGGTAAATGCGATTCAATCCTCATAATATTTGGTAATAGAGAAGAAATACAAGAATAAATTATAAAATTATAAAAATCAATAGGAGAGTAATAAAACACAAAGCCCTGATGTCGAATCCAAGAATAAGAGAAAGGTAAAGTTTCTTGTCTCATATATGAAGGTGACCACTTCACCAAGGAATTTCCTCAGTGTGAAGAGGTGAACAAGTTCTTGAACAATTCTCCCACTCCAACAGCCTTGACCGATCCTTTCGCTACCCAAAAGCAGTTGATTTACCATCAATCTTTGCACGGGTCTTCCTTGTCCTCTATAGATGAGCTTAAAATTATGTCTAGTGAAATGATTAATCTTACTACCAGATCCCATACCTATGACTCACCTTCAGAAAATAAATATGATAACGCTTCAACTGATAAGCCAACATTTTCCACTTCTCCATTAGAGGAATTTTGAGGTCTAAAATGGGCCTCCTAAGGAAAATAATAAAATAATACTTAAAATAATAAAACAATAGTTATAATAATAAAATAATATTTATTAATTTTGGAGGAAAAAAGAAAAAAACTACTTTTTTTGTTCGTATTTTCGGCATATCTCCCTATGTTTTTACACAAATTTAAATCGGGAGATCTCATTGGATGCGTAATTTGATTCCACGTCCAATGAGTACCCACACTGCATACTTTTGATGGACCCTGCTGCCCCAAAAACAAGAAATACCTGAAAAAACATGACATCATCACATTTTTTTCAGGTATTTCTTGTTTTTGGGGCAGTGGGGTCCATCAAAATTATGCATTGTGGGCACTCGTTGGATGTGGAATCAAATTTTGCATCCAATGAGCTCCCCTGATCGAAATTTGAGTAAAAACAGAGGGAGATATGTTGAAAATACGAACAAAAAAAGTAGTTTTTTTTATGACAAATATGTTAATTCAACCATTATGGTTGCTTCATTTTATTGGAATTCTATTGGTTCTTGAGTTCCAACTCACAACAACTTATTGTTGGTGCGTTTTCTTATAAGGCCCATTTTAGACCCCAAATTTCCTCTAATGATCCTACCAATAATCTTCATATTGAAAAATTTGTTCTTGACACCGTCTTTTGGCCTCCAAAGAGTACAATTCGAAAATTAGTATTTAAACCTAATGTGTAGGCTGCTGAATACTATGATGTAGTTGAATATTTATCCCAAGAACCATGTGATATGTCTACCCTCAAAGTACTCCAAATGTTCCCTATACAAAGAAAGAACCCGTTGTCAGTTCTTCGAGCTATGGATCCTGAAAATAGTAATGCTATCACCTTTAAACTGGATGATTTTAATTCTAGGATCTCCCATCAGCTAGCTTTCCATCAATCTACGAACGTTATTGGGAAGAAATATCATCACACTGTGTTAGACGAAGGTGCCTCATCTTCAGTCATGTCTGTGTCATGTTGTAAAGATATAATCTCTCACGATATCAATCGTTCACCTACGAATTTGAAGGCCTTTGATGGTCATGGTTTTCATCCCCATGGATTACTTCCCTACCTCCTAGTTGAACTAGAGCGAAAATATGTGTCCATTCTGGTCGAAGTTATCGATTCTCCTTTAGGCTACAATCTTCTCCTAGGTAGAAATTGGTTCTATGCTATGTAGTTTTTTTCCTCACCTAGGCTTCGATTAGTCCAATTCCCATTTCAAGGTAATATCATCATGATTGATCAATTGTATTTTTGTTCCCCATACATGAGTTATAATTTTGCGAATAATGTCCCTCTTTTAGCTACTACGAATCTGCAATACCAGAACATAGGGGTAGGTATTCACAAAGATTCTTCACTTATGGGAATATTTCCATTAGCCAATCCTCCCTCTACTCAGAACACATCTCTAAACATGATCTCCTATAATAATCGTGACATTTCAGATAAAGGAAAGTCAATTGTTGATTCGACATCGTTTACTCATTTCTAAAAAACTTACCAGGCTATCCAGTCCACCAACAACCCCACCATTAATGATAATATTTACCCTCTACCGTTGACATAATTAGTTTCTAATACTATCCCCATGAAAAAAAAATCAGGGAAAAAGTATTGTTTTCATCAATTTATGAGACCTCAATAGGGCTTGTCCTAAGGATAATTTCCCTACTCCTTACATCAATCAAATAATCGATAATTGTGTCGAGAGCATAATATTTTCATTCATAGATGGTTTTTCTGGATATAACCAGATAGAGATACTCCCTTCCGATCAACATAAAACTACCTCCATTTTCTCATGGGGGACATTTTCCTATAGGAAGGCACCTTTTGGCTTAAAGAAAAATGGTGCTACTTTTCAACGTGTTAGGTCCTATGCTTTCCATGACATCAAACGTATCATGGAACCATACCTCAATGATTTACCTACCCATTCACAGCATCAGGATCACCATGTTGACCAACTAAGAGCCCTTTTTTCAGAGATGTCTCCTGTTAGCACCTGTGCTAATTTTTTTTTAAAGTTTTCTACCTAAGCCATCTGCACTAATCCCCTTTCCAAGGTCTAGACCAGTAGAAAATGAGGGGTAGGGTCAAAAAAAATCCATATATTATAACCCATAGATATACAGGGAAGGGTTTGAAGCATTTGGGAGGCTTATTCCTAAGTTTATCTGTCAAAATAGTCCAAAACATTCCTTTAGCGTGACCTTGGTAATGTGCCCAAGTAAGGAAAATATGATCAAGGATAAAGGAGGACCAAAATGGATGGTCTAGATTCATTGTGGAAAATATCAAAGGCCAAAAATCATTTTTGCACAAGGAAAACTCGGGGCGAAAGTCCAGAAGAGGGTAACATTTGGTTACAAAAGTGTAAAATCCAACTTCCACCTCCTATAGTCTAGATTCTATGGTAAATAATGGATCCAAGGTAAATCAACAGCTAGAAAGCACATGAGTAAAACTTGGAATCAGGAAAAGACAAGTTCGGTCCTGAAAAGCTAAAGTATTGATTTCTGATTTCCCCTTTTTGAGATTGGAAAGCAAAAATTCTAAGGACTTGGGTGTAAAAATTTGAAGTTTTATTTCCGATATCCACCAGATCTACGGTCAGAAAGTCTTCTGCATAGATCGACAATGCAAAAAGAGAGAAGAAGGGCGGATACCGAAAACCGAAAAGACAAAGGTTTTGGTCTTGAAAAGATGAAGTTCTGATTTTTGATATCCGCTAGATCTATGGTCTGGAAACCATCCGAATCCAGATCAAGGGTCCAGATTGATCTCGAAGGTAAGGTAAATTTAAAGGACAGAAGCCATAAAAGGCATGATTTTGAAGGAATTTTGTGTTTTCTGCAGACCTCAAATCAACGGTTGTAAATAGATCCAATGCTAATCAATGGTGGGAAAATGAAAAATTGAACCTTGTAAAGGTCGTCATCCCGTTTTCCACATTCTGCAGATCACAGATCGAGGATGCGTAATAAATCTTGAGGTAAGATCAATGGTCCATGCTGATTTCACTAGTTAAAGATGTAGGGAAGGAGAGATTCTATTACAGAGTGTCAAAGGATGAGTTGAGATATCATTTTCATCTAGCAAACATGGCTTCTAGGTGTTCAATTTACCATTTTTGTCCATCATGCGCAGCCCAGCATGGTTTCCTATTTTGATTTTTGTGATCATGGTGAGTCCACTAGATCTGAAGTTATTAACATTTCATGCATGTGGTTTTGATCCCCATTCTATGTAATTGGCTCTATTTCAATGTTGGTCTCAGGGGCCTTCTTACACTATAAATATACCCTCCAAAGAGGATGAAAGGGTTGGAACTTTCATTCAGAATCCCTAGCTCTTGTATTTTGTAGCTCTATTATTTTCTTGGGATTATTAATGAAAGATTAGCTTGAAAGTATGATTCATCACGATGTCCGCTACTCATTCTATTTTTTCCTTTGTAAAATTCATTTTCATGTATTTGTGTCTTCTGCTAATGCATGTCTAGTTGTGTGTGAGGGATTCTCTCTCTATTAAGAGCTCCTTGCATCAAATCATACATTTGTTTATGTGTTTCTGGTAAATGTTTTGGAATTCATCTTTTATGCTCCATTGCAGTTACTAGCCCTTGTTGTTTTTTCTACTAAAGGTGTATTTCAGGAGATTCACCCCCAGATAGGTGCCTCGTATTACATTGGGCTTCCTCTTATTTCCCCTTGTCGTCCCTTTAAAGATATTTTGCTAAATATTGATTCATGTTTTTCGTCAGATAATGAAGGTTATTGTTGGTTATTAGTTGTTGTAAGTCCTTGAATGTTTTAGGCCTTGACTCCATTGCCTAAAGGTATTTCCTATCTGTCTGTTTCACCTTTTTTAAATCAGCAAATACCATGTTACCATCTGAAATCTAGCCATTATGCAAGCTGCTTAAATCCATATGTATATGTGAATTTTACTCTGTGACAAGAGAGAACCCTGTCTAACTATAAGGATAGACTACAATCTAAATATTGGTTGAAATTGTTACTCCTATGACTTCCTGCCACAACCATAGGAATATTATAGGTGATAACTTCTTGGTGTCATTTCCAGGGAATGAAAGAGAAAATAATCCATGGGAAAACGACATTGTTGAGCTCTACTACCTGGTTGAGCAGTCGGTCATATATACAAACTAGTTTTGCATGATCTGGAAACTCCACACAGATTTTTGAGGTGACTCCACTGGGAAATACTGGTGGCCCAAAGAACCCACATGAGGAGAAATCTTGATGCATAATCCTTCCATGAAGTCTTTGATCTAGAAAATATGAACTGAAAAAGCCAATAGACTACAAAGGTTAGTCAGAAATATTTCCTTCCTTGCTGAAGGTGTTATTGTAGTTAGTGATATATCTTAACACTGTAATGAGGATTTTCGACTAAAATTTCCCAAAACTAAATCCAAGTACAGCCTCTCTGAATTGGTTTCTGACACCTCTGTGTTTGACTTTCCCACATTTCATGGTCATCCCTGACCTCAGAGTCTCTAAGTGAGTATTTCCAACAGCTTCCTGATCCACAGTGCCCTACATTTACTACTGATTCAACCTTGCTAAATTCTGCTTTCATAAATAAATCTATTGCCACCTTTTTGTCTCCCACTACTTCAGAGCTGAATCATCCTTCATATTCAAGTTTCACAGCTCCATATGTTCCTCACAACTTATCAATTATGTTCCACCAACCTTAATCCCTCCTATAAACCCTGTTGTACCTCCAAGGATGGATATATTTTCCCCTTCAAACCTCCTTGTTTTTTTTCACAACCTTCCCCTTATTTATGCCGAAAGAATCATGCAGTTTAATGGGGGTAGGGGATACTTAGTTGAAGAACACTTCAAGTGGTTTTCCGACTGGACAAATTTAGGAGAGGTGGACCACGATGATGTTAAAGTCAGGTTGTTTTCTCAGTTCCTTGCTGGAGAGGAAAGAATATGGTTCATAAACCTTATAGCTAGCTCCATCCCAATTATCGAGCCTTTCAAGATGGCTTCAGGGATAAACGGGTAGACCAGAAGAGCCCTAAGATGTATCTGTCCCAATATCACTCCATGAGGAGAAAAGAGAGGGAATCTGTCCAAGAATTTTCGGAGAGGTTTAAGAAAGTATACAATTCCATTCCTGTCCAATTCAAATGTCCCATTAGATCTTCCCAGCTTCAATATGATGAAGCTTTCGATGGTGAATTTTCCTTGTTGATGAGTGAAAGGAGATCGGCCTCCTTGGCAGCTATCATGAAATATGCCATAGAGTTGGACGTAAACTTGACTGCTGCAAAAAATAAGAAAAGAGAGGAGGGAGAATGGAGAAGGGAAGAAGGAGAGTGGAGAAAAGAGAAAGGATAATGGAGAAGAAATGGGGGATAATGGAGAATATAGGAAGGGGAAAGAGGGGAGAGAAGGAAAGACAAAGAAGTTGAACAACCCTCTACCTCTAGCTCTCAAGAGGCCAGAATAAACACAATGTTGAGAACCATGCAAAGAATAATGGATAGACTCTCTGTGGATGGTAGAACACCTCCCAAGGAAATCAAGAGTAGTAGAACATGAGCTAGAATGTTAGAAGGCCACAAATTACCCAAAACAAACAGAAGGACCAAAATAAATCCTCTTGATCCACCTATCAGGCCCCCCTTTCAGGAAAATTATGTAGAGCTAGCTGGAGAAGATCAGGCAGAATATGAAATCCATCAACTGGACACTAACCCACCCTCCACCTTTCTGACCAAAGAATAACATGATAAGGCTTTTCTTGAAAGAGGATAGATTCCTGCTAGAGAAATATATGAATTCAAGAGGGGATACCAACTTGCTATCATGGAGGCATAGAGATAGATTGGTCTGAGGAACAGAGATGTTCCTATAGTAAAAAATAAAGAGGCAACAAATAAATCCTCTACAAGCAAATGAAAGATCATCCCACCCCTTATGGACCCCTCCGCGAATGTAGCAGATCCCAAAGGGAAGGAGAAAAAGGAATATCATCTAAGAGGGTCAGATCAGGGGCAGACCTCGTTCAGTATGGAGGATGAAATTGGAAAGATAAAAATTTGTGTCCCTCTCACTGAGCTGTTAAAAAATTATGAATATCATTCTAAAGTTGCCAAATTGTTGAAGCCTCTAGGAGAATTTTATGAAATGTACTTAGAATCCCTAAATATCCAAGATGATATCCCCAACTTTCTTTTTGGACCCCGTGTATAAGAGTCTACTGATGAATATACCCCCCTTTCTATATTAGTCTGGACATCCACAATGGAATCTTAAATAATGCCATGTATGATTCAGGAGCCTAACACAATCTGATGCCCATGATAGTCATGGAGGAGCTAGGATTGGAAGTGACCACACCATACAAATACCTTTTCTCTTTTGATTCCAACAAACTTAGGTATCTAGGACTGATAAAGGATCTAGTTGTCTCTTTATCCCAAATCCCTGCCAAGAACCTGGTCATGGATGTGGTTGTAGCTGATATCCCTCCAAAGTTTGGGATGTTGTTATCAAGATATTAGGAAACCAAACTTAAAAGGTATTTTTCAAATGGACATTTCCTATGCTACTTTATTTATTTTTGGAGCAGAGAGAAGGAATTTTAGGGAGCAAAGGCTATCCTACATGGTGACTAGTGTTGAAAGGCCAAACAATAAACCCATCTATGCATTAGACACTAGAACAGGATCATATATTTTTCTATATAGAAGGAGACACAGACAATTGTGGTTCTAAGAATGTTTCCTTTGTTCCCACTCAAGAGGAGCTGGATGGAGTATGGGAGGTAAGTTTTGATGGGTCAGCATGCAGAGGAGGGGTAGGATCTGGAGTGTGGATGAGACCCCCAAGAGTGTGAGCATTGAATTATTCTTACAAGATTGATTTTGAATATACGAACAATGAAGTAGAATACGAGGATATGATATTAGCAATTATGGCCTTGAAGGAGCTCCAAGTCAAGAGGGTAGTGTTACATGGGGATTCTGAGCTAATAGTTAAACAAATGATTGATAAATATCAATCCAGACATCCCCAAATGAGGATCTACCAAAATGATGCCTAGGAACTCATTGAATGCTTTGAAGAATGTAGTTTTAGTCTTATCCCTAGAGTACAAAATTGTGTAGTTGATTCCCAGGCCACCTCTACATCGTATTTCAGAGTCCCTATGCACCTTGTTGGGAAATATGAAATTGAAGTGAGGCATAGACCTTATATCTCTAATAATGTTAAAAGCAGACAAGTTTTTGAAGATGACAAGCAGATCCAAAAATTCCTTACTCTCACTGGGGAGTTTGATGGATTGAGTATTGATGAAGAAAATGAGCTTATGGAGAAAGATACCCTAACTCAAGAACCTTTACAAGGCCATATTGGTGTTCCTGAAAAAATGCCCCAAGAGGAGGACGCTGCTCATGCTGAAGATGTTGATGCTGGAAAAACTGAATAAATTTGGGAAACAGAGGTGTAGGAGACTGAGGAGTAGCAGGAATATGTGAACAACATATGTGGCAAGTAGATCCTGTAGCTGAAAGGAAATTCCATCCTCGGGGGCCTAGTTCCTCTAAAGAAACTGTTTGATCCTAATGATGTGGCTAAAGAACCTCAACTGGTCCCAATATGTGAAGATGTTGAAGATGTAAATATTGGAACATATGATCAACCTAAGATCATCAAAATAGCAAGGATCCTTTCACATGAATCCAAGAAAAGGTACAGCTTACTAATGAAAGAGTATTCAGACGTATTTTTTTGGAACTACAGTGACCTAAAGGCTTATGATACAAGCATAATCCAACATACCATACCACTCAAGAAGGATGAGGTGCCTTTCATACAAAATCTAAGAAGGATGAATCCCAAACTGCTGCCCCTGATAGAAAAGGAAATCAAGAATTTATTTGAATCCAAAATCATTGTGGCTCTCAAATTCTCATGCTGGGTGGAAAATATGGTCCCTGTCAGGAAGAAGAATGGGGAAATAAGAATATGTATTGACTTCAGGAACTTGAATAGGGTTTCTTTGAAGGATCATTACCCACTTTCCAAAATGGACCATATCTTACAAAGAGTAGTGGGTTCACATAGGATCTCCACTCTGGATGTCTTCTTAGTTTATAACCAAATCATAGTGCACTCAGAGGATCAAGAGAAGACGACCTTCACCACACACTGGGGCACTTTCATGTACACTAAAATGGCATTTCGACTTGTGAATTCTGGAGCAGCTTTCCAATGGGATATGGAAATAGCCTTCACTGATGAAAAGGGAAAAATTCTTGTGATCTTTCTAGACAATATTACTACATTCTCCCAGTGTGATGAAGAACATGTCACGCACCTGCTGAGGATGTTCAAAAAAATGCAGAAATTTCAACTTATCCCTGAATCCCAAGAAGTTGTTTTTTACTATCAAAGAAAGGAGGATGTTGGGGCATATAATATCACAGGAAGGCATCAGGATATATCTGAAGAGGTTTGAGGTGATTAGTAAAATTGAGCTCCCTCGAAATAAAGTCAAAGTCCAGTCCTTTTTGGGAAAGGTAAACTTTTTGAGAAGATTTATTGTTTCCTTCACTGAAATAGTGAAACATATAAGTGGTATGATGGGAAAGGATAAAGAAATGAAGTGGAATATTGAAGCTAAACAATCCTTTGCAGACATAAAGAAGGACATATCTGAAGCACCTGTGCTTGCGAGCCCTGATTTTTCTAAAGACTTCCTCATATTTTCCTTTTCCTTAGAGCACATAGTGGTAGGATTATTGCTGCAGCAGAATCATGAAGGACATGAACCACCCATTGATTTTTATAGAAATACCCTAATATTTGCTCCCATAAAGTATAATATACTGGAAAAGAAAGCATGTCCCTTGGTGCAGGCCTTAAAGTATTTCAGAGTGTACATCCTGCATTCCCATATCATTGCTCATGTCCCCACCAGCACTGTAAAGGATATTTTGACCGAACCTGATCCTGAGGGACGAAGGGGAAAGTGGATAGAAGTTTTGCTTGAGTATGACCTAGAAATGGGGCCCAAAAAATTAATCAAAGGTCAGGGACTAGCCAAGATTATGTCCCAATCAAACTATGATGCTATCAGCCTGCACATGATTGTTGAATTGTTAGCAAAAGAGCAGAACCATCAGGGACATCTAGGTTATCTAGTAGGTGAGAAAATTATATCATCCCCTTGGTACACTGATATCATCTTTGTGTTACAACATCTGCAAGCCCCACTGGGTATGGAAAATACAAGGTCTATATTTCTCGAGAAGAAAGCATCTAGGTTCTGCATCGTAGAGGGAAAATTGTATTGGAAGGAGCCATGAGGAATGTTGTTGAACTATGTAGATGAGAAGGAGGGAAAAATACTCATTGAGGAATTCCATGCAGGAGAATGAGTAGAAAATTGCTATTGGAAGCCACTGTAAACAAAATCACGAGCGCAGGGTTCTATTGGCCTACCATTTTCTCAGATACACACAACAAAGTTGCTTCCTATCACAAATGTCAGACCTTAGAGGGGAGAAGGAAACTATTTCCATTGTCTTTAAAACCATACAAGTTGAAGCCCCTTTCTAGCAATGGGGGATAGAATTCATTAGAGAAATAAATCCACACTCCTCAGGATAGCATAGGTGGATCCTTACTACTACTAATTATTTCACTAAATGGATAGAGGCCATCCCCACAAGATAAGATACTGAGGCAATGATTGTGCAATTTCTGGAGGAGCATATTCTGTCGATATTTGGGGTCCCCAGGAATATAATCACTGATAATGCTCCTACTTTTAATTCAAAGAAGATCGTGGAGTTTTGTTCCAAATATCATATACGGTTGGGTCACTCTACTACCTACTACCCACAAGGAAATGGATTGCCTGAATCATCAAATAAGAGCCTCATGAGAATCATTAAGAAGATACTACAGGAAAATAAGAAGGCTTGGCACACAAATTTGATTCATGCTTTATGGGATGACAGGGTCAGCATAAATAAATCCATTGACACCTCACCTTTCTAGCTGGTCTAGTGTTATGAGCTAATCTTCCCTATCTCCTTAGGTTTGCTAGTGATGAAACTATTACAGGAAGATGAAACGGAGACACATCCAACCCATAGGAGGATGTATCAGTTGATTGAACACTAGCAACAAAGGGATAAGTTATTTGACAGAACCCAAAAGTTTCAAGAAAAAATGAAAGAAATATTTGATATAAAGACTAATCCTGAGGATTTCCAGTTGGGAGACATAGTTTTTCTGTGGGATGGACCACATGAGGACAAGGGGAAGCATGGAAAGTTTGATAGCCTATGGAAGGGCCCATATAAAATTGTGGCCTTCAGAGGAAATAATGCCTATGTTTTAGATGACATGGAGGGTGGCCTAGTATCTGGAGCTCCTGTAAATGGGAGGCGCCTCAAAAATTATTTTATGTAAAATTAAGTTCAGCTCCATTTTCATTGTATATACCATTTTTATTTTTAACATTGCATGTGTGGATATCCCTCCTATTATACTTAAAGCTCGATTTCAAGGCAGTAAAGTCTCCACTAGGGGCTGTCATTTATTTTTCTTTTTTTAGGTAAATTTGGTGGATCGAGAACGTGATCTATGCGGTTATTTTCTACCTCACGGGGAGGATAGCGTCCCCAATTTGGAGCTGTTGTTAGCACCTGTGCTAATTTTTTTTTGAAGTTTTCAACCTAAGGAATCTATACTAATCCTCTTTCAAAGATATGGATTGGTAAAAAATAAGGGGTAGAGTAAAAATTATTCCATATCTTATGACCCAGATATATACAGGGAAGGGTTTGAAGTGCTTGGGGGGCTTATTCCTAATCCTGAATTCCAAAAAATTCCAACAATTTCCTTTAACATGACCTTGGAAATGTGCCCAAGTAAGAAGAATACGATCAAGGCTAAAGGAGGACCAAAATGGACAGTCTAGATGCACCGTGGAAAAGATCAAAGGACAAAAATAATTTCTGCACAAGGAAAATTGGGGGCAGAAGTCCAGAACGGGGTAAGATTTGGTTACAAAAGTGTTAAATCCAACTTCTTCCTCCTATAGTCTAGATCTGACAGTAAATAATGGATCCAAGGTAAATCAATGGCTAGAAAGCACGGAAGTAAAAATCAGAATCGAGAAAAGACAAGTTCGGTCCTGAAAAGCTAAAGTCCCGATTTTTGTTTTCCACTATCTCGAATAGGGAAGCAGAAAGTCTAAGGATTTGGGCATAAGTTGAGGTTTCAATTTTTTATATCCACCAGATCAATGCTCAGAAAGTATTCTGTGTAGATCGACAGTGCTAGAAGAGAGAAGAAGGGCAGCTACCGGAAACCAGAAAGACAAAGGTTTTGGTATTGAAAAGGTGAAGTTTTGATTTCTGATATCCACTAGATCTATGGCCCATAAACCATCCATATCCAGATCAATGATACAGATTGACCCCAAAGGTAAAGGTAAATTTGAAGGCCAGAAGCCGAAAACGATAGGATTTTGAAGGGATTTTGGGTTTTCTGCAGAACTCAGATCAATGAGTAAAAATAGATCCAATGTAGATCGATGGTGCAAAAAACAAACTAGTGGAAAAGATGATGCAAAGGTGGGAAAATGCAAAATTGAACCTTGGAAAGGCTGTCAACTCATCTTCCGCATTCTGCAGATCACAGGTCGTCGGTGTAGAGTGAATCTTGAGGTAAGATCAATGGTCCATGGCAATTTAGCTGGTTAAATATGCAAGGAAGGAGATCTTATTTTACAGAGAATCAAAGGATGAATTGAGCCACCATTTTCATCAAGAAAACATGGATTTTAGGTGTTCAATTTACCATTGTCATCCATCACATGCATCTGAGTGTGGTTTCCTGTTTTGATTTTTTTTATCATGGTGAGTCCACTATATCGGAAGTTGTTAAGATTTCATGCATGTGGATTTGATCCCCATTCTCTGCATTTGGATCTGTTTCAAGGTTGGTCTTGGGAGCCTTCTTACACTATAAATATACCCTCGAAAGAGGATGAAAGGGTTGGAACTTCCATTCAGAATCCCTAGCACTTGTATTTTGTAGCTCTGTTATTTTCTTGGGAGCATTAATGAAAGCTTAGCTTAAAAGTATGAGATTCATCATGGTGTCCACTGTTCATTCTATTTTTTCCTTTGTAAACTTCATTTTCATGTATGTGTGTTTTTTGCTAATACATGTCTAGTTGTGTGTGAGGAATTCTCTCTCTGTTAAGAGCTCCTTGCATCAAATCATGCATTTTTTTATGTGTTTCTGGTAAATGTTTTGGAATTCATTTTTTATGCACCATTGCAGTTACTATCCTATGTTGTTTTTTCTACTAAAGGTGTGTTTTAGAAGATTCAACCCCATATAGGTGCCTCCTGTTACATCGGTCTTCCTCTTATTCCCCCCTTCCATCCCTCTAAATATAATTTGTTGAATATTGATTCCTATTTTTCATCAGATTATGAAGGTTATTGCTGGTTATTATTTGTTGTAAGTCCTTGAATGTTTCAAGCCTTAAATCCATTTCTCAATGGTATTTCCTATTTGTTTGTTTCACCAATTTTAAATCTACAAATGCCCTGTTACCATCAGAAATATAGCCATTCTGCAGGCTGCTTAAAGCCATATGTATATGTGAATTTGACTCTATGACAAGACATATCCCTCTCTGACTATAAGGATAGACTACAGTCTAAATATTGGTTGAAATGGTTACCCCTATGAATTCCTACCACAACCATAGGAAAATTACAGGGTGATAACATCCATTACAACATATGGTCAAATCCACACAAATGTATTTTTTTGCATCGATCCTAGAAGACTACTTCGCTTCATCATTTACAAGGATGGAATATATATAGACCAATTGAAAATTGAATCTATCTTGGCCCTACCCCCACCTACGAATGTTACTGAACTTCAAATTTTGCAAGGGAAGGAAAACGTTTTGTGTTGTTTCATTTGTAACTACACTGAGAAGACCCATGGTTTCATGCATCTGTTAAAAAATGGCACATCCTTTATTTGTGATGACTTTTCACACCATGCATTCAAAATTATTAAACATGCCATTATGCATGCACTAGTATTGCAACCAACCGATTATAGCAGGAAACTGCTTATATTTGGATGCGCCATTAACCACCATCGAGATGGTACTACGTAAAACTGATCCAGGTCGTGTCTAGGTGCACGCTGGGGACAACAGTTTGACTGAAGGAGCCAATAATTATTTTCATAGAATCTTCAAAGAATAAGTAAAGCATGAAACACACTATACAGATAAAAATTATGCACATAGACAATATGCAATAATTGGAACCAATTTCTATTGATTGATGGATACAATAGTGTACATGTTTATATAAAATGTTGAGACACTTGGGTGACTACTTGTTACGTTCAGTTACAAAATAATTTATATCAGTTCAGAAGTTCAACTTTTGGAGACTACTGGAATATAGAGAGAAACTATGTCAATGTTCAGCATTCGTCGATGTCGAAAATGCATGTAGAGATGTTGTATGTCAAGTGTGAAACATGTCAAGGTAGTCTAAGTCATTTGTATCGAGGTTCATACTTGTCAAATACGATACTGAACCTGTCAAAGAAATAAAATTAGTCAAAGTAGTTGAAGTGGTAAACTTTGTTGAAGTTCAACAACATGCAAACTGCTGAGTGGATAATTCCTCCTTCCTTAAGAAACAATGGTTTCCATTGTGTTCTTGTTCAAGTGAGGAAATTTTTTGTTTATTTCAGTAGTAGAGTACCATTTTCCTTGCACAGGGAGATTTCTAGCTTTAGACACATGAAACAAGGGAATGGAATTTGTACTTGTATGTAGAATGCATTTTCCTATGATGGTGTCGCAAGGAATAGGTTCATGAACATTTGGATGGATGTATGTTGGTTTTATTGTCTGCAAGTGGTTATGTTCCAACAATGGTGTATGGTATGGTCGATGTAGATCTACATTAAATAATGGATTTAGTCCAAGGAATGTAGGACTATCGAGTTGAAAATTATTTTATCCAATCTGTTTAAGGATACTATACAGACCATATCACAAAGGTTTCAACTTCCTGTATGGGCCAGTGAAGCGCTTCTTCTTTAGATGTAACCAGACACGATTCCCAATTTGGAATGAATAAGGAATATGATGCTTATCGTCTTGGGCCTTATATTTTTCATTATCTTGTTGAAACATTTCCTGTGATTGATTCTAGATGTTATAGATTTGATCTCTGAACATTAATGCTTTCTCAACTTCTCGTCCTTGGAAGTTGGTATCGTTTGACTGTGTTGAGGATTTGATCAAGTCAATAGGAGGTGAGGATTGAAATCAATAATAGACCTCAAATGGACTCTTTCCCATAGAACTTTGTTAAGCATGATTGTAGATGTGTTGTATGTATGGGAGGTTGTCATCCCATGTTCGATGATGCTTGTGGTTGTGCATGCAAGCAACTGTACTACCAAGCTATTTACAACTTCTATTTGTCCATGTGTTTGAGGATGGAAGGTTTTCAACAAAGAAAGTCTCATCTCTAGTTGTTTCCAAATATTTTTCCAAAAGGTGTTGACAAATCTATGATCTTTGTCAGAAATAGTTATTGTCGGAAGGCCATAATGTTTCTAGACATGTTCGAAGAAGAGTTGGGAAGTCTGTTGCACTGCATAGTCTTCTTGTACAATTTGAGTATATACATCTTGGAAAATATATCGACTACTACTAAGATCACGTCATGCTAATGTTTGGTAGTAGGATATTATTAGTTGAAAACACACAACTCTTGTGGACAAGAGCTAGTTCCCTAGTCTGAATGGTTTAGATATAGAACAAAACACAAACAAAAAATGCTAGAGTCTCCCTAGATCTATTTCATCACTAGAATATGATACCATAATACTTTTCTACAAGGCTTTCCTTGCTATCCATAAAGCTTACTACAGAAGAACTTGTAAAATATGGAAGACAACAAAGAAAACATGATAGCATACAATATAATAAACTAGATATATGCCTGTGACCAAGGAATCAAGCAATACAAACATATGAAACAATAAATATGGGAAATAAAAGACATTATTTATTAATAAATGATTGGAGAGACTACATGTAATAACCCAAAAATTCGTAAAAATTTAAACATTTTCATGTAACTTAAAATGTTCATAGATGTCACTGCCTAAGAACCAATAACTGCTAGCGGTTACTCAAAAAGTAGTATTTAGAATTGAGCATTGTAATTATTTAGTTCTATATAATTTATTTGTTTATCTTTAAAGTACTATGTACGGATGTTGAATTTAGTAGTTTATGTTTTAAAAAGACAAGAAAGAAAACTAGATCCGAACCTGATACTAAGTGTGTTTTTACTGTCTTCTGACAAGTAGGAAAGAACTCTAGTTGAGATCGGGGCTTACTTAGATTACAGCTAATGTAGTGAAGTGATGCTTGTTTTACAGGTTCTATACAGGTAAGCAGTTTTGTTACCAGTATTTCTAGATCAAGAATATCATTTAGCTAGCATAGGATAAAATGCTAGTTAAATTGTTTGTTTTGCAACTTGACCCAGTAAGAGGTATTGTTGATCTTTTATTGTTAGAAACCTACATAAATTCTTGTAAAACAATATTGTAATAAACTGGATTTAGTTCAGTTATGTTTACTTTCATAGACTTTTTCAATTAACTTTCCTTTGGCATTTTTCAGTTAAAAGATTGTATTTAATTTTAGAAGGTACATCTTATGGACAGATCTCATTCTGTCATTAAGAGTACTGTAACCTTGGAAATCTATAAACTAATTGAGGTGATAAAATTACTTGGGACCAAAAGCTACAAATAAATATTCTATTCCAATGATTTTCCATTAACCAAGTATTAGTATTTCATTATCTTTTATGAATTCTCATTTTACATGAGTTTACTATCAAGGCAATTATTTGTATTTGTAAATCAATGGCCAGACTAAGTCCTAGTTAGATATTCTCTAAGTTCAAGTATTTATATATAATTTAATATTTCATCGTCCATTGTTTTTGTACCTTACTAAAATAATTACTAAACATTATTTTAAAAAATGAGAGAGAGCAAGGATGAGCATTTGCTAGGGTTTAATATTAATTTTAAAACCCTAGACTTCCGTGAATACCTCCCACATTTATGTTTTGGTTTAAACAAACTAAAACCCAAAATTGTATAGTAAGAAACCAAAGCAAATGCTATTGTATGGTTTTGACCTTTATACAAAATGTGTGTAGGTGAGAAATTCAAACTATATCATGAAACCCATAACTCACAAATAATTTGGAGGACATGTGGTTGGTGTTCAATGATTAGTGTTTAGTTGACTTTCGAGGAAATGAAAGGCTGTTCATAACCTAAAATATCGCATTTGAGTTCATTTGATTTTCGGAATTATGGAGTGAGCAGCCGTAGGATCACAACCGCATGGCTTTACTGTATCTCCTTTGAGCGTATACTTCCTTTCTGGAACCATTCCTTCACTGTGTTAAGATATTTATGTATATTCCACATCTATTACATGCGATACTCTTCAACACCATTACCCTAGATTTGTAATCGTCTCTCCTATTGATGATCTGACTCTGCGAGTGCTTTTAACTATACACTGTGTGGTGAGAGTCATTTTGAAGGAGTGCACTTGGTTCTCAATTGTAAAAAGAATGTTAGTAGCGAGTAACAGGTTCTATGTTTTTCTACTTGTTTCTAGTGTGGGTTTAATCCTCACTTCATTGTGGCTTGGGAATTCGCCCTTGAACAGTGCGAGTTGTGTTTCTTCTGGAAGTGCTCTACTTTAGCTCATGGTACTATCAAAGGAGGCTAGGGTTGGCTCACAATGTCAAAACAACTACACAAACTCTCTGGGTAAGAATCAAAATTAATTAAAAAATCTTATGTGCATAAAGAAGTTATTATTTTGTTAAATTTATAAGTATTTAACATTCGGGGTTTGATTTGTGCAGGATCTCAAGACGACCGCTTAGTTCTGAAGGACTCCACCAACAGGGCTTCCATGATGGCATTCATCCCAGTAAGCATTGGTTTCACCATAGGTTCTCCTACACTTGGTTGTATGGCGTTTTAGGAAGATTCTACCACGTGGTTGTTGGTTACATGTTCGGCCATGGATATTAGATGCTTTGTTTGTTTTTCAAAGTCCTAGTGGTTGTTTTGTAATGAAAGGTTTTGGGGCTCTCATAGCTGTGACTTAATTAAATTAATTTTTGGGCATTTTCAGCCATGGTTGAAATATAGGGATGTTATTTTGATACCAGCTTTAAGCCGTGACTTTACTTGAACAGGCCATTAGGCCATAACTGATATAGTTCCAGTTTTTAGGGTTGAATGCTATTTGATATTTATTTAAGCTTGAAGCTTATTATTTTGTAAACTATATTTTTATCATTTATATAAATATATTTTCTGTGGTTTTAAATAAGTGAGGGCAACTGTGATATTCTTAATTGTTCGAGTTTTTCTTTGAATCTGTGTATAATATCTTGAACATGTTTTTTGTTACTGTAAAATTTATATTTATTTGGATTATGTTTAAACATGAAAAGAAATGTTTCGGACAGTTAATTTCTAAGTTTCAGTTTGATTTTGCATAATAATAAATTTTCTTCAGTAAAAAGACAAAATAAAAATAATGGATTATACAACCTAAATTTTTCCTGTAATTCCTGTGTTATTTTATGTTTAAGGATTATTACTTACTTTTTTCTCAATTTAAATTATCTTACAGTGTTAACTTCTATTTTATTTTAGATAATGTATTTGATTTTGGTAGATTTATTTATCAGAAAAGTTACGGTTAAATGAATGAACAAATGTATGCTAAATAAAAATTTGTATGTGTGAACTTGTAAAAATTCTTCTGGTCATAATAAAGAAGGAAAAAATCCATATTTTAATTTCAAATTAATACATGGTTAGTGTTGATTATAATGTTATTTTGATTTCATTTTACTTGCATTAATAATGAATTTATCTCAGTAATTTTCTAGCCATATTTATTGTTCTTCTATGTTAACCCTGCTTATTAAATTTGTGTTTGTATAACGTCTGTTAACTATTATAATATTAAGCTTATAGTAAATAACCTATCTATTGTGTAAATAAATACATAGATTAAGTATATTAAAATTCCTAGAGACAGATTTGTCTATAACATTACAAACTACTTCATCTAAGAAATACTTCTCATATAAAACATAGAAACATACAGATGAATAACTCTAATGAAACCTGTAGAAAATAAATAAACATATTCAAGTATACTTCATTCAGTTCTTCATCTGTATCTAATCTAACCTACTGTACAAGAGTACTACCTTATAAAAAGTGTGGAAAAATACAGTTTATGTATTTACCATTGATTTATCAATTAACTCAGAAATTTCTCTACTCATTTACCCTAATCTAGTTGGTTCAGAAGTTACTAACTTTCACAGCATATACATTTCTCCTAACTGACCCTAACATAAAAAAAACAGAAATATACTATATCATTGATAAATCTTAAACTTTACAGATAACAGTAAATAATGAGATAACTAAACTAAACAAGTAAAGCCTGGAAATATAGATGATGTGACAACAACTTAAGGAACATGTTCCTCTTAACCAAGTCCTGGAGAAGAGCTGGACTGCAATTATCAGGACCCCCGAGCTTGTCTCCTAGTCCACCTGGTAGAAGTATTGGGTGAGAGATGTAGTCTAGAAATCCTCTGCAACTCCACTGAGTGTTCAGCAGTAAATCAGTTCTACTTGCAGGAGTATGAACTCAACTTAGAATAGCTGCACTAGTCCAGGTCTTCAACACTTTTCCGCTCAAACTTACTTCAGCTAGTCCCCTTCATCAAATTCTCTTGTGCAATTCATTCACTCAGAGTGATCACAAATACAAAATGAGCAGCCTCAGCTATCTTCAATGGGAATTTTTATTAGCATGGCTAGGTATTTTGGGTCAGTTTTAACTTAATGAGCCACCTTCTCTTGTTCCACTTTCTTGGGGAATCATGACCACAAAAATAGGGAAGTTTCCACCTGCAACAAATAGAAGTAGTTTGAGGATGCTGCCACATGTCAATCTACTCTCAACCCTGCCTCCTCCATCAAGTGACCAGTAAAACACTCATTTAACAGCTTCCCTAAGCTATTGTCTCATCTTTCATTTATTTATTAAAAATATTCTGCGGTTACATTAAATTATCCTTGACCCCACTTGGTCATTAATTACAAAATTTAACATAAAATATAACATAATGTTTCTTAAAACATAAAAATGTTTTGCAAATTGCGGCATGTGACACTAGAACCTTCATGCCTTGGTGTTGAGAGTTCCTTCCAATGGCTCCTTGCCTTTAACTTCACCTTGCCTCCAAAGACTCAAGAATTATTTTGACAGAGTTTGGGTATGCAACATAATTCTTCCTCCTTTCTCCATGGGGGGTGAGCCAGTATTTAAAGGCATGGGAGGATCGGTATGGTTGAGAATCTCATGGGTGAGTTGGAGAAAAGATCCTAAATGGAGGATCTTGAGCTCCATTTATTCCTAAACCATAGGGATGAGGCTCCATGGAGGTCAGCTTCGAGAATCCTCTCAAAGCTTCTCTTTTTTCCTTGAAAACTCAAGCACCGCTCCTTCAATGAAGCAAATAGGTGGTGCTAAGGGGCACTACTTCTTGTAGTATGAGCAGGAGAGGTGGCACCACTTCTTTCTCATGTATTCGGAGTGGTGCTAACTTGGGTAATGCTTTTTGTCAATGGAAGAGGAGCGTTACCAGCTCAACATAGGGAAAAATTGCAAGGGGATATTTTTTCCTTTCATTTCTCTAGGGAAACTCTGAGGGATTGGAGTAGTCAAGGGAATACCTATCTCATAACAAGATGGTGACGATATTTTAGTGTAATAGAGATGCCCCCCAAAGTATGATGGCTAGAAGGAAATGATAGGCATAATAATTTGAAAGTATAAGGTATAGTATCGAGGAAAAGGTCCAATGGTCAGATCTTCTCAAACATCACAAACTTTCTGCAACACATTTTGATACATGTACCAAATGACTCACAACATGAATTCTGACCAATACAACGTAGATCCATGTGAGATACAAAAATGTCATGGCTACTAAAATACAGTGTAGATCCATGCGAAGAATACTCAAATTTGGACATAGCTGCTAGACATACAATGTACATCTATTTCATATAGACACAAATCTGAGCACAGTCATGAACATACAAATGTGGATCCATGCTAGGACTCATACAAATACTCCATCGCAGCCTAGGGAAAGCAATGATTACTTAGCAAGTACCCAAAATCTTCGTCTCATCTTCCACAAAGTACGATTCTATCCATGTGATTACAATTATCTGAAGTCGAACATGGTAGAAACCACTTGATTATGGGTCAATGATGTGAACCATTAAAAAGTGTGAGGGAGATCACCATTGATTTCAATGATTCCCAAGGTATGCTAGTACAATATACTAAGTGTGAATAGATGATCTGACATCGAACACTTAGTTGAATCTTTTAATTAAAGGTCAATGATGTGAACCTATGTCAAGAGTGAGAGAATCTGTCATTAAGGCATATAGACCTCGAGTTACTATATTTTTGTTTCTAAGTCTAATTCCTGGATGATGAGCTGATGTCGATAGGAATAGTCTCGTCGAAGGAGGGCCATGATGAATCCCACATCGACGACATGAAACTAGGAACAAAGTTCTGGAATGTTGAGTATGATGTAACCATAGAACTGACTCAAAAAATTGTTTTGACTACAAATGTAAACTCTCACGATAATTTCCATTTTGAACATAAGGCATCACGACCAAAGAATTGACAGCATTGACTTGACGAGGTGGAACACAATGTGACAATGGAAAATACATTCTTTGAAAGACTCAAAGGAGTGAAATGACTCATGAAAGTGGATCGACTCGAAAACAAGCCGAATACCCAATTGAATGAATAAAATGCAGACAAGTGCCATGTTCAAAGGTGAATAACAACTACCATTATGCAAAAAATAATTCCTTTCCCTTAATTTCCCCATCATGATTGATGAATGCCTCTTTTTGTTTTTACGAGTTCAAAGAGGGTAACAAACACACGTTTTATCTCATCCTTTGAACAAGTCCAAACTCATATGTTTTATGATCCTAAGAAAGGAGGGGTTAGTTCCCAAAAAAGAGTCTTTCAATGTTTATTTTAATGAGTCCAATGAAAGAAAACTCGGTATTGTTCATGTTTAGAGAGTCTGAACGAAGACGGAAGAAAACTCCAAAGGGTCCTTTTTCGTATGATTTAGTCTCCAAGGCCCAAAAAGGTATAAAATAATACCCATGAGAACTCTTCCAGTCATAATTGGCTGGAGTGTTCCTTTTTCACAAATAGTCTGTCTGAGCCGAAAAAGGATAACCTAACGTCGAAGAGACGAATCTTCAAATACTTTTACGAGTATGAAGAAGACAAGCACTCAACAATCTTTTCATATTTAGGAAGTCTGAAAAGATTTTAAAGGAGACTCCATTAACCTTTTTCATGTTTGAATCCAGAGCATGAAAAAAGTAATAAACTAATCTCAAACCACTTTTCATGTTTTAACCAGAGCACAAAAAATAAAATAAGCTCAACACCGTCTTACTGTTTTTAACGAGATCGAAGATCAGTTGAAAGAATGCTCAAAGATTGGTTTCATTTTTACACAAGATTGAAACATAAGGTAACTATGCTTGGGGAAAATTGGCATGATGGTCAGGTGTTGTTTCATTTTTTAACGAGCTTGACATAGGAGATGAAATATGCTCTCAGACATGGTTTCATTTTTATGCAAGCTTGAAACCAAAAGGGTAAACTATGCTTGAAATAACCTATTTCATTTTTTAACGAGCTTGAAACATAATATAAACTATGCTTATGGGAATCCATTCCATTATTCAACGAGCTTGACATATAATGGGAACTTTACTCAAAACATGGTTTCATTTTTATGCAAGCTTGAAACCAAAAGGTAAACTTTTCTTAAGGAAACCTACATTTTTTAACAAGCTTGGAATAGAAAATGAACTACGCTCAAGAATGGTTTCATTTTTATGCAAGCTTGAAACCAAAAGGTAAACTATGCTCAAGGACATCCATTTCATTTTTTAATGAGCTTGACATAGAATGGTAACTTTGCTCATAGGAATCTGTTTCATTTTTTAACGAGCTTGACACAGAATGGGAACTATGCTCACAAACCTACACGTACCCAACATGATATCCTTAGGTTGGTAGGCTTCTTCCATTACATAAAATCTAGTGGATTAGCTCGATTATGATGTCCATAGAATAAATCCATGCCCCCCATTTTACCTATGATGGGAAGAAGCTAACTAGAATAAGGGGAAGGAATCACAAGAACATGAGGCACGTTCAGGGCAGTCTGATTACTAGGAGTGATGCGATGTTCAGGTGTAACAAAGAAAAGCTAATCAATGGTCAAAATCTTCCCATCATAGGGAAAATGCATAACTCTAAAGAGTGTGGACACTACAGCTTTCATGGCATAAACATGATCATGTCCAAGGAGAAAATTGAAATCTAAAGGACCTTGGACCACCATAACATCAATACAGACAATTTTCCCTCCTAATGTAATGGGAAAATGAGGAAGGATCCCTAAAGGTGCAATAGGTTTGTGATTGAAAGCCAATATCTGATCGATGGATGGAACAAGCTAAGGATAACCTAAACTTGGCAAGTAGTTGAGGATAGAATGCTAACAGAATCCCCTTCGTGAACAATAGTGCAAAGCGTCTGCCTAGGAGTAACATTCACAACTATCTTGAAAGGAACACTCGAATGAAGACAAGACTCTGTTAGGTTACTCCAATGAAAGGAAATAACCTTACTACTTGGAGAGGACTCTATCAAAATAGACAAAATTTCCTCTTGTAGATAACAATCAGAATGAAGCATGAAAACTTCATCAGGTTTCAGTTCATTCTCTATTGAAAGAGAAGAACAAGACGAAGATTTGATCAAAGTGACTACTTCAGTCTTAACACTCTTTGATGAAAGAGTGGGATCAGGTGGAGATGACGTCAACTCAACCACTTTAACTTCACTCTCCAAAGGAAGAGTGGGATCAACCAAGGATGGACTTGAATTGACCACTTCAACTTCACTCTTCAACGGAAGAGTAGGATTGATCGAGGTTAGAACTGGATCAACCACTTCAACTTCACTCTTCAATAGAAGAGTGGGATTGACCAAGGATGGATTTGGATTGACCACTTGATCAACCAATGGGATGTCAAGTGACAATTTATGAGAACCTGTTGGAAGCCATTGACGAGAAACAGTAATATCTTTCAGCAACATGGAAGCTTCATCCATGCGATGACAAAGGTAAGTAAAGTGCATGCCCTTACATAGCAAGCAAGGATTTCCGACTTTACCCTTCTGAGTCTTAACCACAGAGTCATTGGTTGAGGGGGGATCATCAGCATGTTGAACAGAGGCTAATGACATATGTTGCCGGGAAACCTTAAACCACTCTTCTAAAACTAGGACCATACCATGACAATATTTTAGAAGGTGATCACCCTTGCAAAGCCTACAAGGGAATTTTGGCTTACGCAATCTTGGGGTGTGCAAATCAACACTCTCCACATTGGGAGGAGTGATTGGTTGAGACTTGGTTTTTTGTTTGTTTTTCTTCTTCTTAATCTTCCTTTTCTTCTTCTTCTTATCCACCTGACTACTAGTACTACAAATTTCATCAGGTGAAGAGGGAGAAACGGGAGAAGACACATCTGGTGAAGAAGGAGAGGGATCAAAATGAGGTTGTTGATATTGTGATGAAGGATTAGGATCAGAAGAAACTAGTGTACATGGGATAACTAGACTAGAGAATAACCAAACAGTTAATCCAATAGTCAATCCAAGAAGGCTTAACGTAGCCATGAGAGGGAACAAAAAAGGCATGATTGGTAAAGGATTCTCTTGGTTGGTAGTCCTAGAAGTCAACACCATAACTATGTAACAAAACTATCTCTCTCTTCTAAAAAATCCTAACTATACAGACAACAAGAACTACTCAAGCTAAAGAAGCAAGCAAAATATGTGAGAGGAGTGGGTTAAAGGTCTGGAACCTCACGAGATTGTCAAACCATCACAACTAGTGTGATGCCAAGACGACCAAAGGGTTAAATCGAATGGTCTCAGGATTCCTAAAATGTCTCCCGATATACGCAAGGTACGTGGGAGCTCAAATCCATAGTAGTGTTGTCTAATGCACAACTGCTCACAAGGGGCGTTCCTATATACAATCGAGTACATGAAGTACCTTTCGATATACCTCAAGGGTACGTGAAAGGCCATTCAATATACTGATGGTATGTGGAAGAACCGTGCAAGTCCCGGGTTGTAGTGCAAATAAATTAATGACAGATCCTACGTTTTACGACACCCGAACACATCACTAACCTATCACATAAATTGATAAAAATTTTAAACCTAAGCTAGGGCTTAATTTTATCTTGAACACTTAGGTGGATGCATGAGGTGATGACATAAAATTATAACCATGCAGTATGATAGTGCAAAATTTTCACTTTCACTTTCAAAGTATGCCCTATTTAAGGAAGGGATAGAGAGGTTCAATTATTTGAAACATAGAATAAATCCCATACAACAATGAAACAAATTTCTTATATGATGTGTTCCTAACTGAAACAAACAAAAGCCTCTCTTTTGAATGGGAAAAGAAGCCTAGATATCTAATGAAAAACAAGAAAAGAGAATACAACTTTTATACAAAAGTGTTCATGTTTTTCAACTAAAGCGAGAATGAACTAATAGTAACATTCTGTAATAACTTTTATATGGATTCTTTCACAATTTTTGAAAAAAGGAAAAACCATACAAAAATCATGTATAACAAAAGAAGAAAAACTAGAATGAATCTTTTCTTGTTCTATCAAAGAAGATACAAATTAGAGATCTAACAAAACCAAGTTCTATTCAAAGCCAACTATGAAGCTATAAAAGACCAACATCAATCAGAATTATTGAAAATATGTATGATATCATACATAATTTTTTTATTGAGTTTTATCTTCAAAAATGAATTGCAGAGTTCAAAAACAACTGTAACTATTTGAAGCATGGATCCAAATACTAATAACAGACATTTAGGAATCAAACACCAAACAGGGCTAAGAAAAATACCTGGAACTGCTTCTATAGGTGTTGAATAGGGCGTTACCAGCCTGAGCACCGCTTCTTGCACATAGGAACAGATCAATGGCAGCACTTACAGCAAGTTCACATCAGGGCGTTACCAAGTTTAGCACTGCTTCTTAGACACAGAGAAAGGGTGGTGGCACCACTTCTTTAACACAAAGGAAGAGCGGTGACAGCTCCAAAACTGCACTTATAACACAACTCAAGAGTGGTTCCCGAGATGGCAATTTGAAAAATAAAAAATCAACAGAAAAGGAAGTTACAGACTGAAAAATGAACCCAAACAATCACCAAAAAACCCAGTGAACCAAAAATATGAATATGCAAAGGTGGACAGAGGAAAAACAATCAAATTCAAAGAAGATCTACTAGAAAATTTTGACCTCTTAAAAGTTAAATATCGCAAAGGTTTGTCAATTCTAATGCACCTTTGTGATATTTAAGAGGTCCTTAATGCTAAGGTATTTTTGAAATTTTAATTAGATAACTGACATAAATCTGAACAAGAATATGTGAAATTACTGACTAGGATGGTACAAAACAAAGGCATCTGAATACAGAAAGTTGAAACGCAAATGATAGTGGAAACTCAGTCAGTGGAGAGTACATAATACCAAACAAGAGGACTAATAACTTAATTTGCGAGCATCTTGTTCCATCATCTTCTTTAGCATTCTCTGGTGATCCTGGACAACAATATTACCCTGGTAGTGGGGTTTTGTTCAAGAAAGCATATATCAAGTAAAATATCAATGGCAGGAAAACAAGTTTATAACAACAATTCGAAACTTCCAAGCAGATTATTAATTAGACTAATTTCATAATATAAATTTTAAAACTTTAAACTCACACTACATTTCAGTCTTGTATTAGTTTCAGCCACAGAGATTAATGGGGTGAAAAGGGAGTCAGAGAAAAGAATCACCTATTGAGTCAAAGAATGCACAAGGGGGAAATTCAACACTCAGTGGCGGGCCATCTTCTCGATATTCATCACCTAGATGCTCCCTAATAGCAACAATATCCTCATGTTCATCATTCTATTCTGAGTAGGGATCCATATATGAGCTTTTTTTCTTCCTCTTTCCTTCGAAATCATAATGCTTACCATTTTGAAATGTGTGTCTCCTTGCCTCAGTTTTATAGGGATTCCTGCTCTGCAATGATGATCTCTCTTGTGAATCTGAACTACTTCCTACAAAGGTGCATTCCATGTTATCATGGTTTAATTTGAACAAGCCCAGATACCCCCGAATACTGGCTACTTGCTGGGTTGGTTGTCCCAAAAAAAGAGAGACAAATAACATGTTTTCAAGTGATTCTTTGAAGTATTTATATATGTAATTATGAAGGAGGTTTCTTAGATAATTTGCATTATTACATTAGAGGAAATTTAAACTCAAAATAGGCCTCCTAAGTAAAATTAATAAAATAATAGTTAAAATAATAAAATAATATTTATTAATTTTGGAGGAAGAAAATAAAAAACTATTTTTTTGTTCGTATTTTCGACATATCTCCCTATGTTTTCACTCAAATTTCAATCAGAAGAGCTCGTTAGATGAAAAATTAAATTGCGCATCCAATGAGTACCCACTAGACATACTTTTGACGAGCCCCGCTACACCAAAAATAAGAAATACCTGAAAAAATGTGATGATGACATCATCACATTTTTTTAGGTATTTCTTGTTTTTGGGGTAGCGAGGCCCATCAAAATTATGTCGGATGGGTACTCGTTGGAAGCACAATTTAATTTTGCATCCAACGAGCTCTTCTACTCGAAATTTGAGTAAAAAAAACAGGGAGATATGTCAAAAATACGAACAAAAAAAGTAGTTTTTTTTATGATACCTATCCCCAAATTTATATTAAAAAAATTGTTTAAGAGGTGCTCCCTTTTTGAATTTTAAATCATTTTGATTGGTTAATACATGTTGACATGGAATTTGTATTATTTTTGGAAGTCCCATTTTAAATTGAAATTTCCTCTAATGCATATATTAAAAAAGTTATTCACATCCCTCAATAAACAGAATCGGCTAGCTACGTATACCTCAAACTTAAGTGCCACTCAATTGAAGACGGCTAGATTTGAACCGAGATTGATTAGCATACCTAGTATGGGGTGACCTTTTACCCATTGATCCATAAGATCTGAAGCAAGGACCACCATAGGATAATCAATGGCATTCACAAACCATTGATTTTCAACCTCTTTACACTTTAGATGGTGTTGATTATCAGTTTTTTTTCCACTGCCGCTAGAATCTTGTTTGAGTCCATTAACAGAAGATCCATCATAGGATGCTAGCTTGACCTTGGGTTTAAACACTAATATCTAATAGGGTTTGATTTCTCATGCATGGTTTCAAAGAATCCTAGTGCAGCAACCAGGTTTTGCAATTCTAGATGAAGAAAAAAATATCGGCACATATTGGGAAATCAAAAAAGATGTCGATAGCCATTGCAATTTGTGCAATGGAAATGAAACCCTATGAAAATATATAAACATTCACACAAACCCTTCGACGACAATCGGGTATTAAAATAGGGCATAAGAAGTATATAATTTGATGTGGCAAATGCAAATAACAGCAACAACATACATCACATACATCAAATAAGGGAAAACAAATGGGGGTGAAAATAAGACCAGCGTACCTTAGTGAGCCATACTGGAAATCCCTTGACCTTGGCGAGCCATGCTGGAAATCCCTTGAGGGGACGGTCCTCCTCTAGATTTCATCATCTGTCGATGGCCTATGAGGAGATGCCCCCTGTCCAAAAATTAAATGTGGCGTAGTTGTTCATAATTCCTGGCTATTTCACCTTAGTCTTCCATTTTTTCCACTACTACATTACACGAGAGCTTCCTCTGGGAAAGAAAACCCCTGCGGCAATCTGGGCAATAGGATTCCGCCATGCAATGTTAACAGTGCAATATTACAATCTGTATATAGGAAGAGGGCCTCTATGCAAAATGTAACAATTAAAACTACATGAACTAAGGCAATAATTTTACATGTAAAAAAATGTGATCATGAGGTAAGGGGTGTGGTTTTCAAACCTCGTGAACTCTCATGGAGTTAAGTTGTATGTCCTCAACATGATCGGTGAGAGAATCCAGAGCTTTTTTCTATTGCATCATGTCTTTGGAATATACTGTGCATGCAACAACCTTGTTGGAATCTTCAACTGCCTCTTTCACTTAAGGTTTACTGAGATTCTGCAGTATAGATTCATGGCATCTAGTCGATAATTTGTGGTGAGAAAGTTTAATGTCGACGTTTCGAGCTAGGCATGGCTCATCTTCAGGACATAGTGATACCTGGTGAGATTGTTCACTTTCATTGGTGCATTAATATAGAAAAAACCCACTTGGGAGGTGCCGACTAGGTTTGGTTTGGCTTGTCAATAGTTAATTAGGGTTTTTATTCTATTGTTTAATTATTTGTTTTATTGTTTATTTATTTATTTATTTATTTATTATTATTATTATTTTAATTTCATTTTTAACCATCAAGTTTTATTTGTAACCTAAATTGATTCTTAATGTTTAATTAATACTATTAATGATTATAAGGGCTAAATAGTAGTTAATTAATATTTTTATTAATGTTAGTTTTAATGAAATAGTTAGCTAATTTTAGTTTATTAGGTTTAATGGTTTGGTTTACTTTAACTGATAATCAATTATATAATAAATACATTTTTTTGTTGAAATATAAAGGGAGGTTATAGTATTATAATTTTTTTTGTTTAGTGGAGAATAATAAGAAAATTATGCTAGTTTGTTTTGTATTGCTTTTGATTAATTAATACTTTTAAATGTAACTTTATTTTAAATTTTAAATTTATTTTAAATTATGACTATAATTAGGATTTAGTTTTAATTTTTATTCTAATTATCAATTAACATTGTATTCTTATTTTAATTAATTAATTTTACCTTAGTTAAATTTTGTTTTAATTTTTAATTTTTAGAATTTATTTTTTTTATTTTTTTATTTTTAAATTTTAAGTTTAATCTTTGATTTTTAATTAAGTTAGGTTCTTTTATTTAGTTTGGTTAGGTTTGGAAACCAGGATCGACTAATGGAAAGACCATCATCTTTGTTTAGGCAATTAAGGTTTTTAACTATCTCGATTGCTTCTGTGATTCAACTGAAAGTATGCTCGTTTTGCCTCTGTGTCCGAGTATTTTTTCTTTCCCTCTTCCTGTGAGTATCGTTACTGTTATCGGCCTCTCTTATCTTAAAACAAGAAAGAGAGGAAAGTTTTAATGTGCAATAAATTTATCAAACAACGATAATGGTTTGTAAATTACCAATAATGGTTTACAACAAAATAAGGGTAGGGTTTGCAAGAGAATGTCCAATTTTGTATGTAAGAAATAAGAAGTACGTGTCAATGTCAAAGTTTAATGATATATTGAATATATTTGGTAAGGTTTTGTATTTTATATAAATTAAAAATTTCTATTATTACTAATAGAGAAATTCACAATCACCATATATATGATTTTTAAGTATTAAGTTTAAGTTTGAATATTCAATTGTAATTATTAATCTTATTTTAATTATAAAATTTATAAATTTTGTTTGATCAATATATTAGTACACCTAGGTTTATGAATGACACACAAACACCATGAAATTTGCAAACATTGTACACAAGAAGCATGGAAGGGATTAGGTGGGTGAGCAGAAAGTTGCAAACATACATAGTGAACTGGAACAAGTGAACTAATGCTATGAAATATGTACAACACAAACATGTCTTCAACAATTATTTGAGTGTTTCCATATATAATAGATAAAGAGACACAATAAATGATACTGTTGAACAAAACTCCCCAATAGCGGAACAATATTTCTAGACCATCTTCTCCCTTTTGATGAAATACAAAATCCATTGACATTTGAAACCATTAATAAATTATAGATTATATGAAATCGCACCCTTTTAGAATTCTGAGATCTATTGATTTCATGTAAATCCTTGGCGCCTCTCTCAAGGGCTTCGTGGTTAAAACATATTGCGGTAGTCCTCGGATTATTGTTTCTCACTCTCGTCTCTTCCTTTGGGGTTGAAAGAGTAAGAGGGGGCACATATTTCTCATTGATGCATTTTGTCAAACACTTCACGCGCCTTCTCTATAAACCTGCATTTTGCATACATTTCTATGAGTGAACTCATCACAAAAACATTGGACTCATATCCACATCTTATTATATGTTGATGGATTTCCACACCTTGTGTGAGGGATGGTAGGTTTGCACAGGATGGAATAACAGAAGAAAAAGTGAATTGATTGGGTTTGACACCTGATTTTTGCATTTGGTGAAAGAGTGTCGATCCCTCTGTGGGATAAAATCCATGCCTTGCATAACCTGTAATCATGATAGTCCAGGAGCACACATTTCACTCAGGCATTTGATCGAAAACTCTGCGAGTGTCCACCACATCCCCAAGCTTCCATGTTCAGTTCTCTATAAACATGATTGAAAGATATAAAAGAGAAATGTGTCATCAAGCATTTAATTTTTTCTAACTAGTGATGAAGATCTAAAGACTTCACTATAACAATATTACTTTCAACTATCTAATTGGCTCTCATTAAATGCTATTTGCTATGTTTGTAGTCTCAAAATATATAAAGAGTGGTTTTACAAATCCATTTATAAACCTACAAAAAAATGATTTTACAAATCTATTTACAAGCTTAACCCTCAAAAAAATAATAAAAGGATGGCCTTGGATAAATATAGTTGGTATGACTATTAGCATTAGGTACAATTGTACAACATTCTTATACATGTATTATAATTACATCATAGTAATATGGTTAGCATTAACTTATCACACCCATTATTATAGCCTAACATGTATGTGAAATGATACACCTAGCCAATATTTTCACCAAGGAAAAAGTTTCAAGACTAAAATGACAATAGTTGAGAGTCAAAGGAAATAAAGCATTCAAAGTGGTCCAAGTTGAAGAAAACAAGGACAATAATTGTTATACAGTGTGAAGAGAATCCAAGGTTGGTTGTGGAGGAGTGAATCATGCTTGAGGCATTCTACACTACTAAAGACAAGCCTTGGTTGGGAAATTCCATGGGATAATTATTTATGAAATTATACAAAGACATTGGATGGAATCAAATTGTTTACACCCAACAATACATCCACCAATACAACACAGTACGTCCACCAATATAATGTAGTGCTTTATGCCCAATAATACATCCACCCAACCTTTTTAATGGAGTGATTTAAGCCCTACCAAATTATTAAGCTTGCTTCAGCCAGAAATCGAGGATATAGTTAACACTAGGGTATTTACCTACCCTCCCTCATAACTCCTACCTCCTTACATGAAATATTTACCTACTTACCTACGATATTAACCTACCTACCTAAGCTTCAATATTATAACAATATTATTAGGTAAAAGATAAAAATTTGCAGTAAAAAGGAAACTTACCAACAATTTTAACCTAGCTACCTACACTGCAGTATTATAACGAGGAAAAAATTATCAATTCACACTAAACCAAGAAACTTACCAGGGTTTTTGTAAGGGAAGAAGGAGATATTGACTCTAGAGCTGCAGAATTCGTGGCCCACCTCTTCAAGAGCCTCCAGGTTCTCTCCAATGTTTTTTTATCCATGGCAGTGATGGAAATTAAATACAGAAATTATAAACATATTTTTATGTTCTCTCCGAAATTATGTTCTCTCCAATCTTTAGTATAAAAATAATTTTTATACATTTAAGATAAATATAATGCTATGAGATTTATATATTTTAAAATTAATTGTTACAAAATTTTAAAATGAGATAAAATGAAAAAAAATAGACAAGCACAAGGTTAAAAACACAAAAAACATAGACATTAGGTCATACTAAGAAGAAACTTGTCATGTGAAGGAGAGTAAATCAAGAAACATATCAACTAAAATTATTTTCTATGACATGTATCTAGGGAGGAGCTAGCCTATTAATTATTTGTATCAATAATGCAAGTGTCAACACATAGTCCATATTAGATAATGCCTTCTAGAGAGTGTCATACATTGACAAGGCCCTAGGTTTAATCTTATGTGGCATCAACCTACTCCTAGTAATGGTCACGGTTGAAGAAAATGTAGGTTCACTCTTAAAATCCAGGGCCAAAGAACTCATAGTATAAGGAATAACTCTAGTAATGTATTTATGAGTAAGTAGGTGTCATACATAAATGACTCTTTTAAACAAATTGATTGTCCTAAAACCTCTTGATGTAGCACAATATGGAGCTTGTGTGGATTGGTGGCTATCAATTAATGTCTTAACCCATTCCTCTTTGTTCTTAGTCACTTTAATGCTTATTTATAAGTGGTTAAACCTTAGAGACCACATCATGGAGGTTACTAATGATGCGTGATATCCTTGAGTCTATTTTTGGCATGAAATCACACATGTGGATTGCTCTTCCATTTTTAGTGTGTACCAATTCTTCATTGAAGACTTATGTTTGTATGCATCAACAAATCAACAACCAAAATAGCATGTCAAACAAGCCCAAGGTATATTGATTAGTGATGTTCTCAATACTGGTTTGGCTATTGAAAGCTCTAAGGAAAAAGTGTAGGCAGCCCTCATTGAACTTATGAAATCCCAATCCAAATAGTTCGAATAAAAAATATATTATAGTTGAAAGAGACCAAGGAGATGTCAGTTGTGTCAAGGTGTTAACCAATGAGGAGGGAACAATACTCATTCTTCATTCTATGTTACATTGTTGGTTAATGATCTTGTTTTTGCAACTCATGGGATATTCAGAACTGCCTACCTTCTTGGATTAACTAAATAATGTCATCACTTCATAGATCATGCCTAAGAACTACCATGTTTAATTTACTACTACCTACCTTATTATATGTTTGTGCTTTCTTGGGTTGGCACTATGACCAGTCATATATTTCCTACTTTCTTTTACTTATGTGCATCATACTATATTTTTCATTAACTCAGATTAATTACCTCAAGCACATTGAAGGAAGACGCGGGTTTATACAACCTTTTGATTTCCTTCCTTCATCGGGCATGCAAATATTGGGTTGCTGCATAATTGTATGCTTGACTTAGTAGCCTCAAACAATGTGATTCCCCTCGATGTTATGCATAATTTTGGCCTGCAAATATCCATACCTTATCAAATTATATGTGTTACGGACCCAAGTAAAATCAAGTTCCATGTATTGATCAAAGACTTACAGGTAAGACTTGATACATACATGGATGTTGGATTTTTTATGGATAGTTGGTGTCATTGATGTGCTAGATCCAAGGGGTATGTTTCTCTCTAAGAAATGGGTAGCAAATTTAGGAGGAAGCATTCAATTTGAAAAAGTTATAAACTTGAATACTATGTTCATTGAGATCTGTATGCCCTCAATTGCATGTTTTTACAAGATAAATAGTTAATCACCACAAGGAGATAATATTTACCTTCTAAGAGTGACAAACTAGTGATGAATTCCATAGATACCTCTTCTCACTTATGGTTAGTAGTTCCAAATAACAATTTTCATAACCAAAAAATCTGGTTAAATAAGATATAGTTGAAATCCCATAAGGATAAAAATATAATGATGATAATGAATGTGACGTTTGATACAAATACTTGTGACATTTTAAATACCATTAAATGGTCACAAGGTATGATAGGACTCAACTCTTTGAGACTTAGACTATTTATTATACACCAACACACACTTAATATGTATGATTTACGTTCATTAAATTTGCAGTGACATTATGTTGGAGAATACTAAGATGAGGAACATTTTATGCCTTATTGTTTTGGAAAATATCACATTCTTTTATAAATTACTCAATACCAAATGCCATTATCAACCAACAAAAGTTGTGGAGACATTCCTATGAGTTTTGTACAAAACCACATGACTCACCAAGGGACATGTATATAATGAGATGAGTTCCAAAAAAAAAATGGTGGAATCTTAAGGTTATGGAACCATTATAGGTATTCCATGGCTAGTGCCAATGCTAGTAGGTTCCTAGTTCGAATCATCTTGGGTGAGGTGCACTAATCTATGCCAATGGGTTTATTAGGGATTCCATAAAGGAATGTTGGGAAGCATCATAGATTTCCTTGCAAAGTTACCATTGGAAAAAACACAAGGCTACATTATAGACAATACCTAGGAAATTCCAATTTTCTTTACACCAAACTAAATTAACCACCAAAAACTTGGATGTAGATTTTAAATATATAAATTTCTACTTAAAATTTGTAAACATTCATCAAAGGAAACAAAAAATAAAAATACTAAGCATATATATTGTTGTCATCTTGATAAAAAAGATATTTTAAACCTAGTTGATGGGACCAATGGACTAAGAAAGAGAATAAAAAAATGCATTTATATCCCAAAGTTGTTTAGAAAGAAATCAAATGGTACTGCTAAATACATGATATGTTATATCCTAGAATTGGTTTAGACATATGCAAGCTAAATACCAAAAAAAGGAAAAAATGCATCTAAGGAAGAGTTTCAGTTGCAAAAGTATAGTATATCTGCATGGTATCGGATGCTTCTTACATCAAAGTCATCAACAAATAAGCGTTGTTCTAGCAATGGAAATATTTAAATAAGGAACAACATGATATGGTTTATAAAGGTTATTTTAAACTCTAGACTAAACAACAATCATAATACCATGCATAAAAAGAATTATCAAAAACTTTCAATAGGAATGTTGCTTGCAACAATTTTACTTCACACCCCTTAGAAATAGCTATGCACCATTCACTAAAATGAATGAACATATTTTTAATGATAAGGGTTGAAGGGATATGCATTCATTTTCAAGGTGGAAAAGTGTTGTGTCAGTGAAGAAAGAAAGGTTGTCCGGGGTGAGAGAATTCGATGCACACAACACAGAATACATATGGCTTCTAAGGCACTATCAATCAACTTTCTACATTGCAATTATCTAGTGATCAACAAACATCCTCAATATCATAGGTATAAAACTAATGTAAGCATGAGATGTGCTCTGAAATATATTCCACTATCCAAGTTATTTGAACTTAAGTAATTTAAAAGAATAGGGAAATTGAACCACTTAAGCGAGCAGTTCACTAACAAACTCATCGATGACACCTGCTATCCCTACCACTAATAACACTTCCATTTTTTGCATTTTTTTAATGCAAGAAAAATCTTGAAGGCTTCTAGATGTTGGCATGACTCCATACAAAATTTCCTTAATTATTGGTGCCAGTTTGTTGCCATTAGGATTCATGTCATGTAATTTTAAAGGTCATTTATATGTTATTACAGTCATTTCGATGATAGAAGGGTTGATTAGATGTCATTATAGACATTTAGGTGCAATTAGAATGAATTAGGATCCAAAAGTGCTACCACATGCATAATCACCATTTATATCTACATCGTCATCATCATCATACAATAAATCAACATCATTGTCATCATTGTAGTCATCATTGTAGTCATCATCAATATAATTGTGATAATTATGAGCAAGGAGCCCTACTACCTCATAAGAATTGATGATATAGTCTTATACTTATCAAATCATATCCATACGCTCCCTCATAATTATCGTAATGCATCATCGTCATGTTTTTAGGGCCAATAATATTCCATTAGGGTCTATCAAATGTTGCTAGGGACACTCAAATGTCATTAGAGAAATTTAGGTGACAAATTAAGATAATTTACCCCTCGGTAGGATTAATCAAGATCCAAAAGTGCCATGATTATTATCATTTAGGTGCCACTATGATAAATAAATACCAAAAGTACTATCACATGAATCATGATCATTGACATTGACATTAACATATCTAGTGTTATGTCAGACATTTTTCGAACACAATTCCTAGCTCTAAACCTAGTGCAATTCCTAGCACGATTCCTTCTGAAATTTCTGGCATTATTCCAGGCACTATACCTGGCGCTATGTTGGATGTTTTCTAGGCACAATTCTTGGCTCTATACTTCACGCTATGTTGGATGTTTTTCTTGCTAAAATTCATGGCACAATTCCTGTCGCTAACCCTAGATTAATATATGGTGATATGCTATTCAGAACATTTTTTTGAAGGCTATTTTGGGCATTATATGGGATGGTTTTTAGACTCTAATTGGGACATTAATTGGGATTCTATTTGGGATGATAATTGTGATGCTAACTGGGGCGCTAATTGGGACCTTAATTGGGATGTTAATTAGCGTCCACAATAGCGCCCTCTTTTAAAACATGACGCTAATTGGGATGTTAGTTGGGACGTTACTTAGGATGCTAATTGGGATTCTAATTAGGATGCTAAGTGGGATGCTAATTAGGACTCTAGTTGGGATGCTAATTAGCATCCAATATAGCGCCATCTTTCAAAAAGGGATGCAGATAACACCATTAAAAGCACCATCTCATGGAAAACTGTCCACTTTTTCCAAAAAATGATGAAAAATACACTAAAAGTGATAGTGGACGCTAAAAAGGAAGCTAAAAGAGACGTTAATCAGAGGGTTTTGTTGTAGTGTCAACACCCAAGGACTTCGTGTCAATGCAAAATTCCTAAATTCAAACCTCTGTCATCCTCCTTGTAGTGCATGGACACCAGGTGTCTTTCTCCATACATGCACATGTACCAAATCCACCTTGACATCGTCCTTCTCCTTCCCTGCATGCTCTCATTATGTAAGAAGCTTATCATCCTCTGTCTGATTTAGTGTATCTATGGGAACTTAATTAAATCTATCGATCTCATATCAAAAATGACACGCCATTTTGCAATTTTGCTTCTTTTACTGGTCATAGTTTCCTTAACGTTTCGAGGGGAAAGTGGGTTTGAAAAGTATAATGAAGAGGAAGAGCATTCTAGTGAACCATTCGGATATAGTGGCGCTTGATACAGAACCATTCAACAAGGTAGATATACGTAGTACACTATCTAGAAATATATAAAATAAATATTGTGAAATACCTTTTCTTTGAATGCCAATAAAGCTTGCTTGCTCTTGCGGACATGCGCTTGTTATAGACGAAAAGTTGCAAAGCGATTTCTTCGCATAGTTCTTCATACTATAGTGAGCAATTATCATTTGGATATAACGTTGCTCAATACATAACCATTCCATAAAGTAAATATACGTAGTGCAATATCTATAAACATATAAAATAAAATATTGTGAATTACGTTTTCTCTGAACATCAATAAGGCTTGCTTTCTCTTGCAGGAAGACGCGTGTTATAGATGAAAATTTGAAAAGCACAGAAGTGGATGAGTTTATCAACCACAAATTACTAGCGCATACGATGTTCGTTTGTCACCCAAAGTAAGTAATTAAGTAATTTGCATCTGGTAATATCCCTAAGTTGTATCCCTTTACTTGTCAGCAAAGAATTGGTTTACATGATTCTAATTTTTAGTCATGATGTGTGATTTCAGCCTCAAAATCGTTTTCACCATGGAAGGCAGTGAAGGCTCCATAGCCAGGGAGGTATTATGACACAAGAACGTCAAGAAAGCACACAACCAGGGAGGTATTATGGCACAAGAATGTTACGAAAGTGATGATGTGTGACATCAATAAGGTCTAACTGCCCATCTCCATTAATTTATGGTTTTATTGTTTTTATTTGAATTTTTCTGGAATTAAATAAAACGTTGCTTCCAGGATGTTGTTTATTTTTGCCGCAAATACCTTGTTTTGAAAAGAGAATCGTTCTGCAATTATTTCCTTGAGCATCATTATCAATCATGCTAGGTAATGAATTTTTAATGCTTCATTTTCTCAAACTATACTTTATACTTCTTAGGTTCCTCCTAAATTTTAAATCTTTAATCGAAATTCTTCGACGCGGGAATGACCTCAAGAATAGAGATGAACAATTCGACGTCATAATAGGAGACCTCACTGATCTTATGGAAGGAAGTCCTTGTTATCAATTGTACACAAAATCTTTCTATGACATTTTTCTAAAGCCAAAGCTAAGCCACGAAGAATTGTTCGTTACTCAGGTATACCATCACAATAAAATTGCTTAAATTATTATAGAAACTATTTTGTGGCAGTCTTCTTTTATTGCATCACGTTGTACATCAATTAACAAGATAAAGAATAATTTGATAATAATAAGGCATCCTTCTAGCAGTACTGTGTAGTTCTAGGAGTCTTGTCGATAATTGTAGGCGACTTTTGTTCGAGGCTTGAGTTTCATAGACCTATTCATTTAGTTTAATGTTCTTACAAATATCAAGTTAGAGGAGCGATTGATCTCCTGAGTCCTCACTCACTCAAGTTGAAAAATATCAAGTTAGAGGAGTGATTGATCTCATGAGTCCTCACTCAATGAATTTTTTGAAATCAACATGGCCCAACCAATAGTGTCATAGAAGGCAAATTCTGTTAGAATTCGACATAGCTACTACTGAGAATCTTCTTGATTTCAATAATTTTTCTTTAAATTTAAAATCAAATCAGCAGAATCACGTTCAAAACTCCAGGTAGGGTTTGATGCCAGGGCTCAATACCCCATTATCTATGCATGTATGTCGAGAAAACCTCAATCACAAGAGGTCCCGATTCCCAGTTGATGATACCTTCTAAAATAGAATTTCCAATTCCATTGGGTAGAATCAAATAATGCTCTTAGTTACTTGAGAGGTACAATGGAATACTAATTGTTGCATTGTTTTGATGGACATGTTTCATTAATCTGCTCCATCCTCCCTATGTTTCGACCAGCTTCACCTCGAATAAACTATCTTATCATTAAGAAATAAAATATGTATTTTATTTTGGTCCAACTTTCGGGAAAATAAATTCAATATAAATATCTAGAATCTTAGGGAGAATTTTTGCATAAAATTTATTACATCCAAATTTTGCAAGAATTATTTTATACGCTTTGCTTAATCTGTCAGCATCGCCCATGACTATTACAATTAGCTAGTTCTTAATTCAACTATTGATATCCCTCTGGATGGACTATGACAGGATGGACTTGCGAGCGTCTTAATGCACTCAGAGGTATTCTCATCCATATGCACCCAAGACCTCCTTTGTTTTGTTTTCAATTTTTTTATGCATTAATCATACTTCATATAAATTGATCAAATCAAATGAAACATGTGATTGAACAAATGTGGTGTTGGCTCACATTCTTTCCTTCACCGACACATGGGGATGGGTTATGGTACCAGAATATTCTTTATCCTAATTTTTCTTTTCATTTTAACTAAAACTTTTCTTACAATTGACGTTGAAGATCGACAACAGATTAAAGCAAAGAATCAAAGGGGACCTGCTCCAACTATGAGAAACCCAAAGTCGAATTATCAATTGCAAGTCATATCAACTAAAGTTCAATCATAGAAATGGAATATTGTGCATTAAGTGTGATGTAAATGCAGTGATTTGGAGCATGTGATATTGATGAGGTAGCGTACATAGTAGTAAGATTACGAGATAGTGGAGGTAATTCCAATTGGCAAGTGGTAGGCTCATTTAACGGACATATATCCCACATGAAAAACACTTGGCATTTCATTATGTTAAATTGATACAACCTATTTTAACACATTGCATTTCATTATGTTAAATCGATACAACCTATTTTAGATTAATTTATTTTATAAAGAAAGATAATAATGATTGTAAATCTCAAGAAGATCTTATGTTTAATGTAATTAAATTCAATACCCCTGAATTTCAGTGACTTGGGTTTTCTTTTCTGTGTCAAATAAATGCACGAAAAGATGGGAGTGTACTTCGATGTATGCATACCATAATGGGTCCAATTTAGTTCTTAAATTTAACTCCTCTACTTTGGTCAGAGGATAACTCCGCCAACATCTAGGTGCAAGAGCTGCAATCATTCACAATTTTTAGAGAATAATTTTCTCTCTATTTTGTGATTGTAACCAACATGTTGACCTCATTTATAAGAAAAATTTCACACTATGTGATGATGTAATTTATTCATTTTTGATAATTGTGGATTATAATATCTCAACGGAATTGTACAAGTGGGTTGACCCCAAAACATTTCGCACTGCCAACAAAAAAATATATTTTCTTTGTTTTTATTATGGTTTAGGAATTCAAAAAAATTCACAAATAATGTTTAATATATTGAAATGCCACTCACATGTTTTTTTACCTGTCTAGTTGCAAGGTGTTCCCTTCATTAATTTTTGTTTTTTTTTTATAATTATACTTAATACATATATAAAGAGGTCACTAATAGTATGTTTAAATATATTTTTATAGAAACAAAGTTATGAAAATACTTTATATTTATATTTGTATTCAAACGTCACTCACATGTTTTTTTACATGTCTATTTATATTTATATTGAAATGCCACTCACATGTTTTTTACATCTCTATTTGCAAGGTGTGCCCTTCATTAATTTTTGTTTTTTGTTATAATTATACTTTATACATATATAAAATGTCACTAATAGTATGTTTAAATATACTTTTAGGGAAACAAAGTTATGAAAATACTTTATATTTATATTTTTAAGTAGAAATATGTCAATACTTTACATTTATATAAATCAATGTCATTTATTTAAAATCAAGGTATGTTTAGATTACATAACCCATACATTTATATCAAATCAAGTTATGTTTAGATTACATAATACATACAAGCATTTATATAAAATCGAGTTATGCTTAAATTATATTTAATTATGTTTAGATTACATAATCCATAAGAATAGCATGTAAAAACTTTAATGGATGATCAAAGTTACTTAAAGATCAAACATCGGTGCCATTGCCACCTCGTGGTTCTTGTTATAATTTAATGATTAAGATATAAGTGACACTTGAACTACAATAGCTAATACTGGTGTTATAGATTAACTTCTCTTCATTCAACTATTCATTAATTATAATATAAGAATTGAATTATAATAGCAACAAAATCTTCATTAGCCTATTCATTAATTATAATATAAGAATTGAACTATAATAACAACAAAATTGGTATTTAAAAAAATTAAAGACAAAATATATATTTCAATGTTGGTCATAACCTAAAGGAAAACTGTAATTGGGTAATTTAATTTTGCTAAGTCAAGATCTAGCTCTCTTTTAAATTGTAGAACTTGACAACTCTAACATGGATTTTAAAAAAAATTTACAGAATTTTTTCAAAATCAAAGTGGAAAAATTAGTACCAATCGTCAAATATTTAGACTATAAATAACATAAATATTTTAAAATTCAATTTTAATATATACATATATATGAAATACAACATTTTTTAAAATTATTATATATACACTATGCTCATAGAATGGTGAAAAGACATAACATATTAAGGTCAAACAATATCAAATAAAATACAAATTAAATATATGAAAAACCTAATATTAATACTACACTTTAAATTTATCTTAATTCCAAAAATATATGATAAATTTGAAAGTAAGACATATTTATTTACAATTTATTATATTTTATTAAAAAAATAAATATAAAAATACTAAACAACTAAATTATTAAAATAAACCTATATGAATGTCCTTTTGATTTTAAAAATGCTAAACACTAAATAATTAAAAAAATATACCTTAATTAAGGCAAATATTTATTAACATCCTCATATTATAATAGTTGGTAAAGTTATTCAACAATTAACAAGTTGCTAGCTTGTATTTCTCCCGAGATCAACTTTACCTTTATCGAGCATTTGAAGTAGTTCTACCGAATGTCAAGAAGTTTAAATTTACAAAAATTTCATTATTTTTGTATTCTGAAAGATTCATCATTTTAGTTTTTATTTCGAGATTCCGCTTGTGTATTTTTTATTTTAAAATTAAGTTATATTAAATGTATTTAAGCTACGTCAATGATTATAATTTTAATTTGTTTACATAATTACATATTGGCGTATAGAAAAATTAATATTTAATAAATTTAATTTAATTAAAATAATATCATAACATACATTCAACATTTTTTTAAATTGTGGTTGTTATGTGAATAACAACAACAAATCATGTTTATTGCTCAACAACGAAAGAAGGAATACGGTTTAAAAGGAAAATAAATTAAAATGTTTAAAATTTTAATTCGAAGGACTTCAGAAATTATTTGCAATTTAAATCTACGTGATCTGAAGCGTCTATCTAACCCTTTAAAGAAACAACACACGTAAATCTTAAACAGAAGGAAAGGAGGACAAATGGAAAACCTAATGTTATACACTAGAAATTACAAAGATCCCTAGAGAGGAAATCAAGATCTTGTCACTCTTTACAAAGTTGTTATTCTGTAATTGGATCACGATAGTATCCTCTTCTTAAATTGTATAGAAATGAGACAAATATACTGTCAAAATCAAGCAAACAATATACTATAGGAAATCCATATATCATTATAATAAATCGTCTGCCATCTACTCTGTACCTGTAACTGACTACACAGGAGGCAACTCTTTCATGTGATCTCCATACACGCTGCTCTCGCCGTGGAAGAAGTTCACACAGAAATCGGGCTTAGGAGGTTGGGGAACTTCGAGGGTTGCTTGCAGCATTTTAGCAACCTTTCCCATGGAAGCCCTCTCATCTGGTCGGCTATGAATACACCTGAACGTTGTAGAATATCTAAGCTGAATATTCTCGTTATCTCTCTATATTTGGAGTGCTGGAAAGCTAAAAACTCCGCAGAGAAAAGCCTTGGTGCTAAATATGGATCAAAATATGATAAGATTTTTTGTCTTGTTTTGTTAATAAGTCTTTCTAAATTTGAAAATAAAATATCTCAATTTACAATTCGATAACTAGTAACTTAAACCTGGATGACAACGATTCCATGTGCGCCATCGACGTTCACCGAATACATGAGCATAGCCCTATGCTGAATAATAATAATAATAATAATAACAAACATTAGCTTAAATCAAAAGGAAATTCATATATAATAACAAATCTTCTTCTAGTTACTCTGTACCTGTAAGTGCCTGCATTGAAGGAAGCAACTCTTGTATGTGATCTCCATACACGCTGCTCTCGCCGTGGAAGAAGTTGACAAAGAAATCGGGCTTAGGAGGTTGGGGAACTTCCACGGTTCCCTGCAGCATTTTAGCAACCTTTCCCATGGAAGGACTCTCATCTGGTCGGCTCTGAATACACCAAAATGTTGTCTTCACCATTCTCTCAATCCCCTCCATTTGAAGGCGATCATCTCTTACTCCACTCACAATGCTTTTGTCAACGACCGCCTCCACATTCTTCTCTAAAACCACCCAATCAAAGGCCTTCTTTGGAAAGAACCACTGATTGCCCTCCACAGCTGATTGACTGAAGCATATATTTTTCCTTCCTCTAACAATCTGCAGAAGCACTATCCCAAAGCTGTATACATCTGCTTTTGCAGTTATAGGTTCGTTCTTCTGCATCCAGTACTCGGGTGCCAGATATCCAGGAGTCCCTTTTATGTTTGACAAGCTCGGACTGCGCTCTCTGTCCACCAGCTTTGCCAGCCCAAAGTCTGAGATCTTCGGACAAAAGCTCTCGTCCAGCAATATGTTCTGCGGTTTGATATCACGATGGAGAACCCATTCCAAGCACTCTTCGTGCAGGTAGGCTATGGCTCTCGCTACCCCCACTGCTATTCGATATCGTGTGCTCCACCCCAACCCAGCTGTATTGCCCCGAGGGTTACGGAACAAATGTTTGTCTAATGATCCGTTCGCTATGTACTCGTACACAAGCAGTCTGTGTTCACCTTCTGTGCAGAAACCCCACATACGAACAAGGTTCAGATGATGGATTCTCCCTATAATTGTCACCTCTGCCCAGAATTGCCCTTCGCCTTGAGATACGCCCTTGAGTTTCTTCACAGCAATTTGTCTCTGATCGGGCAGAACACCTTTGTACACCGTCCCGAATCCTCCTCTGCCCACTTCATCTCTGAAATTATTAGTCGCGGCCTTCAGCTCTGCGTATGTGAATCTGTTTGGCCCCCTCCTGAAAGATTAAGTAGAATATCTAAGCTGAAAATTCCTGTTATGTCTCTATATTTGGCGTGCTGCCTCAGAAATGCCGAGAACGCCAAAACTCCGCAGAAAAGCTCGATGCCAAATATGGAGCAAATTATGATAAGATTACGCCTTGTATGATCGGAATTGTTTGGTGCAAAACGGCAGACTCCAGGTAGCCTCGCAAACTTTTTCGGTGACAGAGAGCATACCCGTGTATGGATTTGACACATTTGTTTCTGTTGCAGACACCTTCAAGTATGTGCGCGAGCCATCCGATTCTGGAGACCAATATCCGTTCAGTAATCTGCTGAAATAATGGAAACAGTATCCACTACCGTCCAATTTCGTTGAAAAACCCAGACATGTGCAGTTGTTCAAACAAGCCGACCTACAATCTTCAAGACTCACAAAATTACTGTTTTCCGGAATCCCTTCTCCAGTGAAATTAACGTAATCCAACGGGATAAATTGATAATCGACACTCTGATTATTAGAGCTGCATAAAGGCTGAGGAAATTGAATATTTCTCTGGCAGCTGGGAGGATCAGCACTAACATCTGGATAGAAACCGGCTGGACATTGGCATTCTGGTGTACTGTCGTTCAATTCTGGGGTCTTGCAGATAGCGTTGTCTCCACAAGTGCAGTGAATTTGACAACGCTCTTGTACTGCTTCCCACATTACCTCCCAAGAAGAAGACGAGTCTCCCTTCAAACTGTAAATTCGGAGATTTCCATCATGGTCTAAAGTGAGTCTTCTTAAGGGATTGGGTATCTCCCTACTGTCTGATTGCCATCAAACTATTTGAGTTGCTTGGAGTTATAAGATTTCCATCATCGTCTAAACTTAGATACCCATCAACGCCAAGATTAACTTGTTCGTTATTAGCTGTCCAATCCCAATAAAAGTCAAGTTGTTCTGATCCTAATATGCTCCTGTTATAATACAAGGAGGGCGTTGTGGTGTTGGGCTGATAAGCAGAGAAGATATAGAGTCCTGAGGCGTAGGTGCTATCATTTCTCGTGGACACCAATGTACTGTTCACCGAGAAATTCTGTGTTGGAAGAAGAGTAAACGTAGGGAAGTGGAAGCTCTGCCAAACATAGTTCTGGTTGCTTGTAATAAAGACCAAATTCCCCGATTCCAGCAAAACCATGTCCACTCCAGCTGCATCGGGAGTGGGGATTGTTTCGGTCCATACTACTTGGGCATTAGAGTCAGATATAGTGACAGTCCCGTTATTTAGGGTTAAGGAAGAATTGTCGCCTACGAGATAGTCTCTATTAGCCATCCACGCCACAGTTCTCTGAGGATCATTGGCATACCAGACAGCAAAAGCATAATTATTTGAAGAAACATTATAGAAGCCGGCAACGAATGCCCCATTTGGAGAAACCAGGTATGTGCTATCCCCAGGCTTCCAACCAGGAGTTTCCAACCGACTAGAGGGGATACTTTCCTGCCCATGCCCAGCTCCTTCCCCACGACCCAATAAAATGAAGAACTGCGTTAAAAGAAACGTAAGGATAACCTGCGGCGCAGTGTCCATGGAGTTGAACTTACCACGACCCAAACCTTTTCCTCGGTTTCATCGACGGAGGCAGAAGTCCGTGGAGAGAGCACAGGACAACACAAATTCAATCCATCCAGCACAGGACATCGTAAGTGCGTTAATCCATCCAACATAGATTCAATTCACCTCTTTATTCACATTGAGTTCCGTGTTATTTCGGCCGAGAAAAATCATCAGCAACATCCCGAGAAAAAACAAACGTAAGGTGAGAAGATCAAAAACCATGAATCAGATTACTTTTTCATTAGAAGGATTTGCATCCAGTAAGATGGCAGTTGTCCGTGTAAAAATATTCGACATCGTATCTCTGAATATTTTTGTTAAAGATAAACTGAAAGTTAAATCATGCAGGATTGAAAATAATGGAGTATAAAACAAAGACAGGAACATAAAACAATGAGCTCAGAAAGATCATAATTCTGAGGAGGATTTCAACCGTAAATAAACGGGCGCTGTAGCACATGTTTGAATCGCTTTCCACTTTGACCAACATGGCGTTGATCAGAGAGAACCAAGAATCCGACCAAGAAATTATCTCTAGAAAATCAAAAGAACCAGGACTCCTACTCACACCTGATTTCTAGAAGACCTAGGAAACCGTAAATATAAGAGTTTCTAGAGAATTTACATGATCATCATATAATAATATTATTATTTTTCGTGAATTGGATACTCCTGCATTATCTTCCCATTTGCATTAAAATAATAATAATCGTTTCTATTTTTTTATTTTAAGCATATAGAAGTGGAAATGATATTTTTTTTTCGTGAATTCGAAACAATGCATTATTATTCTATTCCTATTAAAAAAATAAGGAATCAAAAAACTATGCATTATTATTCTATTCCTATTAAAAAAATAAAGCATGAAAAATTGAGAACTTGTAATTAAATATATCAACTAGTGACTGAGAAACCAGTGAGTGAGACATAAAGAACATTTCATAACAACATTTTAAATATTAATTTCTATTTGAAAAACTTTTAATTAGATAATTTTTTATGTTAATTTAAATAGAGATACAATAATTTAAATTTATAAAATAAAAAATTATTAAATTTATAAAATAAAAAATTATTAAAAAGATTGAAATAAACGAGAAACATTATGAATCTTTATGAATCTTTTTTTCTTGAAATATTAATTAATGGTATATCTATATCTAGCTACTAGTTTCAACCCACTTTGCGAGAGTTTATAGCACATCTGTTTCTCTCGGTCTCTCAAAGTCTATAGCAGATCTGTTTCTCTCGGTCTCTCAGAATGAAGTGTTCACGTCTCCCATATGAAGGGACATAAATGTATTTTTGTTGGTTACTCTGAAGACACAAAAGCACACAAGTTGTATGATCTTATCGCAACAAAAGTGATCATCAGTAGTGATGTTCAATTTGTCGAGAATGAATCATGGGATGGAACCATCGAGAATAATGTCAAGATTGTGTTGAATGTCGACCATGATGACATGGCAGAGGAAGTGGTTCAAACACCACATGTAAGTGAACCAAACACAGCATCGTCGACTCCCATGACACCACGACATGGTTCAACCCAAGGAACGTCGACATAAGTCACAGCTCAAGCTACGCTGATAAGCACACTAAGAGGACAAAAGACTCCATCAAGCATTTTGCCTAGGTTGACATCGACAATTCCAGTGAAGAAACAAAGTCTGTGTGAGATATATAAAGTCGGTACACCAAATTCATTATCTCTCTTTGCATTATTTTCTCAAATAGATGATCCACTAACATTTGAGGAAGCGATTGAAGAAGAAGCATGGGAACAAGCCATGGATGAAGAAATCGAATGCATTGAAAAGAATCAAACATGGGAGTTGGTAGATGTACTAAAAGATAAGAAAGTAATCATTATCTAATGGATTTACAAAACAAAGAAAGACACTATTGGGAGTGTGCAGAAGCATAAGGAAATAATGGTGGCAAGAGGATTCACACAGCGGCCCGACATAGATTTAAATGAAACTTTTTCACCTATCGCACATATGGATACAGTAATAACAGTTCTAGCCATTGTTGCACAAAACAAATGGCCTTTTTATCAAATGGATGTTAAATCAACATTTTTGAATGGCTATTTGGAGGATGAAGTGTATGTGGAACAACCACAAGGTTATGAAGCTCTAGGTCAAGAGCACAAAGTGTACAGGTTGAAAAAGGAACTCTATGGTTTGAAGAAAGCTTCTAGAGCTTGGTATAGTCACATTGATTCCTATCTCGTCAAAAATGGATTTCACAGAAGTGAAGTGAACCAAAAATGTACACCAAATTTAATGAGAAAGGTAACATGTTAATTGTCTTCCTCTATGTATATTATTTAATATTTACTGGTGACTTTAGCATAAAGGATCTTAGAACAGTCATGGAAAGTGGATTTGAAATGATTAATTTGGGGTTTATGTTTTTTTTCTTGGGCATTGAATTCCAACAATATGAAAGTGGTATGTTTATCCAGAGGGGGGTAGTGTATGTATACCTATGTAGACTTCAGCAATTAAATCATTGCACAAAGGGGGGTCACGTGTCCCACAAACAAGGGGGTCTCATACACCAATTTGGTGTCTCGCTTGGAGGTGACCTTAAAGATAGATTATTAATATTATTACTATTATTATCAAATTCAAAGTATGCAAGTGTAGTTTTAAAAAGATTCAATATGTCTAATTTCAATACAACCCCAACACCAGTAATAACAGGTTTAAAATTGAGCAAGGATGATGATGGATCAAATGTTGATCCTATGATGATTAAAATGATTGTTGGTATCCTTATGTATTTAAAAATGAAAAGACCAGACATCATGTATAGAGTAAGTCTAATCTCAAGATTCACCGAGTCACGAAAAGGCTTTCATTGGAAAGCAGGTAAGAGAATTTCAAGGTAAATAAGTGGCACAAAATATCTTGGCATAATGTATTAAACCTTAGAAAGTTTTAATCTCATTGGATACACCGGCAATTCAATGGAGGAAGCACAGATGACAGGAAGAGCACATATGGGTACACATTTCATTTTGGTATAGGTGTTGTGTGATGGGATTCAAATAAACAACCCATAGTAACTTTGTCTTCAGCATAATCAGAGTATGTTGTAGCTACAAGTGTTGCATAAAGACCTGTCACTGAATTAGCAAGAACCAACAACCATTTTTTGTGACAACAGTTCAACCATTGCATTATCAAAGAACCATGTGTTCCACAAAAGAACCAAGCATATCGACACAAGCTATCATTTCATAAGAGAATTTTTTAACAACAAAGAATTTTGTCTAGAATTTGGTAGATCTGAAGACTCACTTGCAGACATATTTACAAAACCATTAGAAAGGGGTATGTTCCAATATCTAGGAAGTTATCTTGGAATGAAAATTTCTGCACGGTGAACTCTATCATGAACAGAGCAAGTTTAGGCTCTCAAAAATGTTGTAATATTTTGTGTTAAGATCCCCGCCTTCTCATAATTAAGGGGGAGTGTTGGAAATATTAATTAATCGTATATCCATATCTAGTTCCATCTGACTCTATCAGAGTCTATAGCAGATCTGTTTCTGTCAGTCTCTCTAACAGAATGAAGTGTTCATGTCTCTCATATATAAACCATTTAAATTAAATTTTGGAAGTTAAGTTTTTAGGTAGATAGTTATTACAATATTTAATGAATAGTTTGTAGATTCATGAAGAAGCAATTTTTTTTATGATTGAGCGGTAACTCAAGTTAAATGTCTCATTCTGAGTCCCACAAGAATTTTTAAGATTATTATATATCCTAATAATAGTTAATGAGTTAATCTTTTACATAAAATCTAATATCCACTTTCAAATGTTTTGAAAACGTTATGGTTCAACTTAGCTCCTTCTTACTTCAAAATTCCTTGTAAAAATAATCTAATAACGTTATAAGGTACATTATGGTTCAACTTAGCTTCTTACTTCAAAGTTTTGTGTAAAAATAATGTTATAAAGTAAATGTCGATTGCTTTTCAAGAACAAAGTCAGAATGAGATTAAAATATTAATTAACTTCAAACTTCTTTAAGCATTGGTTACATATTTAGCTATGGTATTAAATGATGGAGGTTGTAATGTCCCTATTTCAAAATGTTATTAAATGACCAATTTTTCCACTTTTTCCCCAATTTCGACTTTAACTAGTTTTGATGTCTAGACCTCCAATTTGACCCAAATGCTCCCAAATTTTCTCAAAATGTACATGACTGATATTATAACTTAAATATGATATTAATGGATGTTTTATAATCCCCCAATTACTTCTGCAAACTTTTTTAATTTTCTATTCAAAGTAGGAGTCTTTACTAGCAAATTGGGCTCCAATTCCCCTTGGGTAATTGCCGAAACTGGCTTCTCAAATGATCCCAAAGTCACTCGAGTTGCTGAATAGAGGCTGGAGATGAGTGGGGGGAATTTTTAATATATCATATGCAAAATGGATCATTTTATACAATCCCAAATCACAATTTCAACCCTTGGGGAAAAGGCACCAAATCTTCTCTCAATGCAATTAAAATGAGTAAAACGGTTTCCGATGCTTCAATACTGAACATGAAAATTGTAATGAAAATTAATGACAGTACATTCATAATAAATTTATCATAGATACATTATCTCATTCGAAATAATCAACATTATCATAGCATGCATCAATGTAGTGGGGAAATGGTCATTGTTTGCTCATTAATAATCACTTTTCCATACAACCATTTGATATTTTGACCAGGTAATTTTTGAGAATGAATAAAATATCATATTTAGCTTATTAAAATCATTAATGGAAAATTAAAAGCTTCTCCCAATTCGGAATCATTAGCATTACAATGGCGCACAACAAGATAGTGGAGAAATGGCATTGTTTCTTCATTGTTTAACATTTTTACATGAAATATTTTGGCATTTCGACCTGAGATTATTTTGAACTTGAAATTTAGAGCATTTAAATCAGAAAATAAAATAATGGAGAATTATAATCGTCCCCATAGATATCAATAGCTCACCCAAAGTGTAATCCCTCCATGAGAAAGAATCTGCCATAAAAACTAGAAATGGTTGAGAGAAAGTGCTAAAATAGAAGAACACACAAGATTCTATGTAGCTTAAAATTGCAAATAAGAATCCATTAAATATCCATGAAATACTGAGTGGCCTCTCCAAACACCAACTTGGATGGGAATCTTTCACCCTTGAAATTGGCTAAGGCAAGAAAACTAGTCATCCACTAGCTCTCACAATTCACAAATGACAATTTCTCAAATGATCAAAATCCATTCTCTTGGTTCCTTATTATATTTTATAAACTTCCTTAGCCTTATAAGGTTCCAAATCCATCCACAAAATAAATCCAAGTCAAATTAGGGTGTGTGATCATGAATTGACATGTGTCCCCTCTTTCCTAGCCTTCCACCTTCCCCAAATTTGAGTAGGATCCCATTGAGCTTCCCAAAATCACATGAGATATATCTTGGATGGCATATCTCAACCTAACATGTCAGATATGTTAGATTTCATCCTTCAGATCTGATTTTTGTCATAGGTTTCATAGCATCTTCATCATTGTTGTCATAGAGATAGGGAATCTAGTCCAAGTGTCTCACTAGCTCCAAAATGACTCTTCATTTCCCTTGTAAGTTAAATTTCATCCCAAATTCGACCTATGATGCATATGGCCAAGTGTATTATCCATCTAACTCATCCAAGAACCTTTAGTCTTCCCATGGATTCGAAATCGCAAGAGGAGGATGCCATAAATTGATTATATTCATGAGGAACTCCCTGATGACTCTATATACATACCTTTCCTGAGGTCTTGTATAGGGCCAAAACCAAAGAATAATAGATTCAGATATTATAGTATAAAAAGGAACTCAAAAACAGGATTCATAGATACATAGCAATGGAATTGGACCTCTTGGAAAAGGTAAGAAAGGATAGGGAAGAGAAGGAAGCCCAATCAACAAAGGTTCTATTAGTAGTAACTAATACAGAGGAGAATAAGGGAAAATATCCTATGCAAGATCTCCTAGAAGTGACAGTCTCTCAACAATTAAAGGTTTTGATGCACACTTCTCGGTAGTCAAAGCATAAATTAGCACAAATAACTTCTGCATTGGATAATCAAGCAGCTGCAAGTGCTAAGTTAATTCCTGGAATTTAGGTGATTACTGTAGTTACCCTGATAGGTGAAAAACAAGTGGAAGTTGATGTTAAGCCACTTAAGAAACAAATAACATAGGTTATTGTTTCTCAAATACCTACCATTGACCTTGGTGAATCTGGTGTTGAAGAAGAAGTGCATTCCTCTGTGCCTGTAACAGAAGAAGTGATTGAGCCTCTGAAAACATTTGTAGATTTGTTTAATGATAATGTAATGGGAGATTCTAATCCTAAATTAAGCATCCAAAAATATGTTTATGTTCCTATCTCATCAATTGCAGCACTCCTCCTCTCATCCATCCACACTCTTTCCACTCTTCCTGCTAGGGTCATTCCATCGTCCCCATTATCCCAACTATGTCATTATTTGACCTCGCCTCCTATTTCTATCCCAACTATCTCAGTCCAACACCCTTTTCTGCAATCCACTACTAAAGAAGCCCAATTTTTTAAGACTCCTCTGCACCTACCTTCATTTACTCTAACATCATCATTAGTTTATGAAAATATCTTAATGTCTTTATCATCACTTCTAGCTATTAACATTCACGTTCCATCTTCTGAAATTTCTATTCCAATTTTCTCTTCAACTTCTACAACATTTGTTGTTCAAAAAAATTATTCTCATTTACCTACCACCCACATTACCATGTCTATGCCTCCTCCCACCATCACTCAGACATCCTCTTTGGTTTCCATGGTAATTGGAACTTTCTCATTTACTGAGTCAAGAGATGAGATTGATGAAGATATTATAATATCTCTTGGGGACTGTTACTATAGCAAATCCAATAAAGCAGTGGTTAGAAAAGGAAAAAAGAGGAGCATGGATCAAGGTGGTATGGATGCATCTGTCGCTAATCAGATAGTCTAGACTCAACATTATGGTGATCCTCAGGTGGATGCAATAGATACCGCTGCTACTTTAGGTGAATTCACATGTGCAAACCTCCATGCAGTTAATACATTAAACATAGAATTTGACAGAAGGAAGGAAGAGATAAGCAAGTTGAAGGAAGAACTAGAAAAGACTAAAAAAGGAACATGACGCTTATGTTGTTGATCTTATGAAGGCATCTCAAGACAAGTATGATGAATTGCGGGTGAAGAATATTTCCCTCCAAATTGAATTGCAAAATGAGAAGACTGCAAATGCCATCATTACACAGAGGATAGATTCAATTGAAAAGAAATGTGAAGATGCAACTGCAAGTGTAGCCTCTTCTACGTTTTCTAGGGTTACACAACATGAGTTCAAGGAAATGGCTATCAAGACTAATTAGGAGAATCATGAATTGATAAGTGAGTTGTTCCAAACTCTCGATGATATTTTTGAAACTCATATCTCTTTTGATAAGATGTATGTTGTCCTTGAGGATCACGTAGAAAAGAGAGAGAAAGCATCCAAATCTTATGATGTTATTGTGGATTGGAAGATATATATGAAGGAAAAGCCAAAAAACATTATCATACTCAAGAGGTTTTAGCTGAAAAAGGTCAGAACTGTACTAAGCACTTGGATTGACCTTAATGAGATGGTTGAAAATACTATTAAGAAAGCACAGGCCTTGTGTGGAAGAAGGTGGTATGTTGTTGATGGTATCATGGAGACATTTCATTTTCCCACAGTGGATCTCATTGAGAATGCCTACCCGCCAAGAAAAATGATTGAGCAGGTTGAACGTCGACGAGATGAAGCAAAAGAGAAAATTTAGGGACTCGATCATATCAGCATTGGATATGTAGATCAGCTAATCAGAAAACCTTTGGCTATTGACAGAAAGATCCACATTTACATCTACATCTAACACATGTTAGCTAAAAACGAAATTGAGAATTATAAATGTGATGCTCAACTTGGGTTCGAATCAACTAACTATCCCAACATTGAGGAATTGTTACGGATTTGGAATAGATGGCTGGATTTTCTTGGTTATTAGTTTTATTTATATTTTACCGATCCCAACTTATTGGGCAGTCTATTCCTTCTAATAATTATTTAAAGGGTGGACTTCACATGTACTAGGGATGATTTTTTGGGAGGGAAAAAAACGTACAAGAGATTGGAGATACTTTGTTTACTTGAGGTTTTGTAATTTTTTTGCAAACTTTATCTAATACAGTGATGGTATTCTTTCAGATCTCTTTTTGTTTATTTCATTAAGTTTCCTTAACAAATGATGATTTTTCCATTTCAGATAGATCATTGTTACTGTTAATCTTTTGCCATCAATAAGTGCATTTATTTATAGCCTTTATTTCTCTCTACTAATGATTCATGTGTTCATAAAGCATTAAAAGAATTTATTCTATTAAGATCTTTATCTATTTCTACAAATGATTACACAGTAAATTCGATTATATATGTTAATTTTTCAATTGACATACTGATTACAGGTTAACCTTGAACGTGTTAATTTCAAGTTACTAATAGTTAAACTTTCATTCATTGATTGTAAATTGAATTGATAAGTAATCTATTTTGTTTACATTTTTATTAATCTTATTAAATACTTATCATTATTTCATCCCAGGTTAATTTGAGAACAAACCAGAACATCTTTCTTAGATTAGCATAAACTTAGTTTAGGTCTTCTTCACACTTAGATTAAGATTTCTCTTTTACTTTTCTCACCTATCTAGTTTTCCTTCATTGGGAAACAGGTCCTATCAGGATAAAAAACCACAAGTGCCAGTGGAGGCCTTAGTATCTGTGAGTGTTAACCACACCAAATAGCTCAAGTATAGGATAATAATTGCATAGGATTATCTGAGGCCTTTTGCTAGGTTTTCCCCCTCTGTTGTGAGCCTAGGAACACATTCCAATAACCTACACATTCGAGGCTTCAATAGGTTTATAGCATCATCATCAATGTTTCTCCTTACGAGGAAAGTCTACAGCATCATCATAATTGTTCCTCCTTACGAGGAAATTCTACAACATCATAATCATTGTTCCTCCTTATGATGAAGGTATTTTTGTACTACACCAAGATTGTCACAGAAGTATTCAAACTTTACTCCATATATAGGCTTGGCTAATATATCAGCAACTTGCTCATCAGTTCTCACATACTGGAGCTTTATATATCCCTTATGTACCATGTCTCGTATATAAAAATACTGGATTTCTATGTGCTTGGACTTATCATGCAACACTGGGTGGTACGTCATATTTATACAGCTCTGGTTATCACATAGAATCGTCATGGTATCCAGCTCCAAATCAAATAGACCTCACATCAAATTATGAATCCATATGGATTCACAACTAGTAGAACAAGATGCTATATACTCTGCTTCAACTGTACTGAGAGAAACAATAGACTTCTTCCTGCTAAACCGTGAGATCTTGGTGGATCCCAGAAAATAACATTCACTTGAGGTGCTCTTCCTTTCTGAGATATTTCCATCCCAATATACAGATGTATAACCATACAGACTGTAGTTGTGATCTCCATCATAGTATAGTACAAATTCTATCATGCCTTTCAAGTACCTTATCATATGCTTTTCATCTATCAGGTGAACATGTCTAGGTGTAAATAGATACCGAATCAGGGTGTTCACAGTAAAGAATATATATGGCCTAGTATTCATCAGATACATACACGACCCACTAATTTTCCTGTACTGATTCACATCCACTAACTGTGTTGTTTCATCAGATAACAAATTCAAGTTGGTATCCATGGGTGTGGCCATGGCTTTACAATCTGACATATCAAATCCTTTTATTATTTCCACAGCATACTTTCCCTGGAAATAGTTTGTTATGCCAAATTGCTTCATTATAGGATGAACATGCTACAATGTACTCATCCTCTTCATGATATCATACCAGATACCAAACATCCTAAGGTTATCTTTCTATCCACAACACTTTCTCTTTGCATATACAATGAGTTTATCATGTCAGGTCATCGACATATCCCAGTATTCCGCATTCAACCTTAAAGGTTGGAACCCACTTTACTCTTGGTAAAGCCTTAGTCCATTAGGAATTTGTCCATCCTATTGTACCATGTCGAACTTGGAGATCTTTTGTAGACACCCCCCCTGAATCAGAGCATCATCCTCCCTCTTCATTTTGTACTCTATGTATCAAAACATTATGTACTGGAGTGACAGGTAGCATCCTCTATTGTTGATATTCTATGTATTTATCTCAGGTCACTAGATACTAAGATCCGCTATCTTGAACTTTGTTGAAAATTTCCTCTTTCACCCATCTGTGATCTTGGTGTCTTCTATAGGCTTCCATCTTCAACCTTCTAGCAAAGGTTAAGATATTCATCACTTTATGCGATCTTCAAGATCCTTATGTAACTGGATGTGCTTATCTAGGGGTGCCTTCCAAGCTCATACAAATCCTTTTATGAACATGTGGCTCTTTGCTTGATATACTTCTACTTTACTGGAGAAGTGATTCTAGTCAATGAAGTATGTCATTCCATATTCTACTCCCTCTTTTTGAGAGAAACCATGAACCTTGCTTTGTAAAGCTGTTCTTGTATATCGACATGGAAGACACTACAGACTTCTCTTTAGGTCTTGAAACCACATCTTAGGAATCAATCCCATTATCAACTGGTACTCTTTGAGCATAGTTTCTTCCATTTCTCCTTGGCTACTTCTTTGTAGTTGGAAGTGTATGCATCAATGATGTCACTTAACTATGCCACATAACTAGAGTGTATCTACGGCCTCTTACTTTAGTTGGAAGTTTTGTCATGATTTTCTTCATCTTGAGTTATCTCTTGTTCCCAAGGTGGTATTCATCTCTCAAGGTGGATCTACCGCTTTCTTATATTATTCTGAATATCTTTCTTCTGTCAAGGTGTCTCTGACCCTGGAATATTCAGGATCATCTTCATGTATGTTTATTGGAGTGAATCGTGAACTATCATCATGTGTTATTTGGAACAACTGGAATCCTTCTTTTATTGTAGGAGATTGTATGAGATATTTATTACAAGTCAAATGCACAAGTTGCATGGTTAGAAACATTTCATAAGGCATGTTCATAATGACAAATTCTTGTAAAGATATAAGCATGCAACTATTTTATCCAATAAAACATTCATCCATATCATGTATACACACAGAAGCTTTCCAAATGCCTTCCATCTCTACCATAACATTATTGAGATTGTGCACTAATCCCAATATGTCACCAAACAGGCTTCATTCTAGATAAGTAGAAATGGAGTGCTTTATAGCACCATAGGATACTTACCCATAACATGCATATTAGTAGTATATTTTTCATTAATGCAAACATTCTATCATGCATAATGCATTTCATAGTATGTACACAACTAAACAGTGGCATATAAGCAACTAGATATATAGGAAAATAAAATTCAAGTAATTACCTGTGTTTGTTTGCTAGATTCCTTCTTAACCCTTATGTCCTGGAGCCTTCTACTAATTCTAAGAACCTATGTACTAGTTTTGAGTGTCACTAATTTCATTATTTCTTATCCAAACACTGAAATGGATAAGAGTATGATATTTTTCTTCACCAAATAGAATTCATATTCCTCATTACTTGAGGAATATTCAATGGTGTGAGAATGATGTAGTTTCTTATTTGACTTCTTCTTGAAGAAGCCTATATTTTTGGGACAATATTTGGAGTAGTTTCCCTTATCATCACAAGTGTAGCATTGAATGTTGGAAGGATCTCTTATGAATTCCTTTTGACTTCCATTGTGATGATGGTTCTCCTTCTTTCTATGATTTATTATGAAGTGAACTGTGAGAGCTTGATCTACAATTTCTCCCATCTTCTCCTCTCTTGTTATGAATCGAGCTTCTTCTAGTGTGAATTATTTTCATAGTCTCCTAAAAGAGATCAACTTCTGTCTTACACATGATCCTTGAATGATTGAGTCCAATGATCTTAGGAGACTGTTCAAGGTGGTCATAACAATATCTCTTTCTCTTTGACTGCTTCAATTTGTTCTTTGATTTGAGAAACCCTTTTGAAGTGGGGATGCATGGTCTTTGAATTCTATATCTTCACATCCTTTAGCTAGTTCCTCAATGTCACCTTCATGTTGATATTATTTCCTTCATACTGAACATATACTTGGGATTATACAAGGATGATACATGTGAGGTCCAATGAAAAAGAAAATAATCCTCTTGACTTTCACTAAGTCCTTCTTGTGCTTTGTCTTCATCTCCATCTGGATATGTAGCTTCTTCTTTGACATAGTCCTCTAGGTCATTCTTATTTATGTATGAGAAGCACTCTATATTTCCATGCTCAGAGGTTATCCTTTCCTTCAATATTGTTCTCAATATTTGTAACTTTTGTCGTCATCATAAAAATGAGAACCTCAAATTGAAATAGAGAGGATAGAACTTACCAATTAGATTGCTTCAACTTAATACTTGCTTGAAATATTTTCTAGAATACTGCTTCTGGTGGATCTGACATTTGTCATATAAACCCTAATTTTTCAATTTAGGTTATTTCATATATGATTAGATAAAAATATGCTCCTCCTCGAGGTGAGATGAGAAGCATACTCATTTTCCCACAACTGTGAACGGAACTGAAAAATATCGGATACCCTATTTTTCCCCATTCCTAGTGTTACGTCAAAAAATTGAAAACCCACAGAATGAGAAACTTCTTCCATATAAATATGTGTTACACATAAATATCGTCATCAGCATGTGATTAGGCCCTAAACACAGTATTTTTCCCTCAATCCCAATTCATGAAGTAAAATCCTAGTCCAGATATCAATCCTGCATATCAAAATCTAGCACCGCTCCTGCCTTTTAGTCAAACAACATTACCTTCTTCATCATCGCCTATAATATTTTGGTAGTAAGCAGTGGCACCACCTTTAACTCTTGTACAAGGCATGGTTCTTCCCTGTCACCACTCTATCATAGTGGGGATGAAGCGACTGCTTGGTAAAAAGTGAAAAATGAGAGGATTCCACGAAGCTTCTCGAAGGAAGGCTTCATGGCTCCCTTATCCCTACATATGAGGACCACCTGGGCTCAAGATACATACTTTTGGGATCTCCTATCCACCTCACCCACCATTTTCTCAACCATCCCTGTCCTCCCAAGGCCTATAAAATCAGGCTCATATCCATCGTTGAGAGGGAGATGGGTTATGTTGTTGCATTGTCATTCTGGCCTAGATTAGTAGGTGAGAATAGGAGGAGAAAAGTTTGAGGCCACATTCTCATAGGTAATCCACACAACGTGCATATATTTTGGCACCAACATCATCATCATCATGTTGTATTTCCTTCTAGACTACCATTTTTTACCAAATAAACCTACCAAAAATCATCAATGAGCTAATTAGAAACACATTTTACCATTAAAATGCCCAAAACTCTTTTCATGTGGCTAGGGTAAGCAGTTTTTGGAGCTCACGGTCGGCACCGCCTCTGTCCATCTAAGACATAGCGGTGCCACTACTTGAGTTTAACTAAAAACCTACGATTTTCATCAGTCACCACCTTTCCCATAAAGGCCAAGCGTGGTGCCCTCCATTGGTCTTTTAGGTTCACCCATTGAGCTTAAAAACTCACCAAAATCAAAAATTGAAAACCATAAAAAAGGAAGGTAAGGGTTCAAGCTTTTACCTGAACCTGACGATGCAAAAAACAAACAGTGGGTGGCTCCGAAATCTCCAATTGAAGATTGCACTACAAATCTCCCAAAATGCTCTCCAAGGTATGGTAAATGGTAAAATGACTTGCTTTTACTATTTAATTAGCTTTTATAATATATTTTTAGGGTTTTTTTATTATTTTAATGTTTTAAAATCATTTTATCAAAAAATACACTTTTACATAGTTTATGAAAGTCATTTAAAGTATTTTGGGAACACTAATAGCCTTTTTGAAGGGATGAAAAATAAAAAAGTTTGTCTATGGGGAAGTTTGTTTTTGCCTTTTTCATACTTCTAAAAATGGGAAAGGTCCATGAGAATTTGTTTCGACACTTTGGTCATGCTCCCAAAACACAGCATCAACGTTTCGAGTATTTTTCTGATTATTTTTAGGCTCGTAAAACCTATTCATCACATAAAAGAAACCTATTGGAGTCTTCTTTAAAATATTTTCAGACTCCATAAATGTGAAAATATTGTCGAGTGAACTTGTCTTCTTCATGCTCGTAAAAGGACCTGAAGAGTCATCTTCTTGGTGATAGTTTACCTCTTTTTTGGGCCAAGGGGAACTACATACGAAAAAGGTACACTGCAACCAATCATGACTGGAAGAGTTCTATTGGGTATTATTTTATACTTTGAGACTACATCATACAAAAAAGGACCCTTTGGAGTCTTCTTAGTCATTTCAGACTCTCTAAACATGAAACGACATATGATTTTTCTTTCATCAGACTCATCAAATCAAATGATGAATGACCCTTTTTTAGGAACAAACCCATCCTTTCTCAAGTTCGTAAAACATATGAGTTTGGACTTGTTCGAAGGACAAGCTAAAATGAGTGTTTGTTACCCTCTTTGAACTCGTAAAAATTAAAATAGGCACTCATTAATCATGATGGATAAATTAAGGGAAGGGAAATACATTTCATTTTAAATAAATGGAAGTTATTAGTCACATTTGAACATGGCACTTTTCTGCATTTCATTCAGTCAATTGGGTATTCAACTTGTCTCACTCCTTTTAGTCTTCAAATAATGCATTGTCCATTGTCGCATTGTGTTCTACCTCGTCAAGTCAATTCTACCAAGTCTTTGGTCATATCGCCTGATGTTCAAAGGGAATTCATGTTGAGAGTTTACACTTGTAATCAAAACAATTTTTTGTGTCAGTTACTGTTATACCAAAATCATGTCACCATCATGTGATAAGACCTTTGACATACCTACTTGCCCTAAATCCCAGCTCCTGGAGAGGAAACCCATACCATTTGTTAATCTTCTACATAAAAATGATCAGCACTGTGCTTACCTTGTTAGCCAGGAGTGGTACCTTGTTCACACTGCCTATCCCTTGTTATCCACAAGCAGTGCCACCACTTATGGCCCTTAGTCCATAAGCGTTTCTTACCAAAACTGCTCTGTCATTGAATGAAAAACACGGTACCATGGGTAAAAAGGGAAAAAGAGAAGTTTCTCAAGGCTTCTAGATGATAAGCCTCGAGATATCCCTTATCCCTACCATTGCGGGTCTGTTGAGCTCGAGATCCCCCATCCTAGGATCTTAGAGGCCACCTCACCCACTTATCTCTCAACCTGCCCTATCCATTTAGCATTATAAATACAATCTTATGGCCATGGTTGAGGGGGAGAACTCTTAAGGTATTGTTATGCTGTTGTATTGATTACTTGGTCCATACCATTAGAGAGCATAGAGAGAGCTAGAGTCGGAGATTATGGGGATGAGAATGCTTGGTTTCATGGAGATGCATGTCAACACTAAGTCTTGGTTGTAAAATTATTCATATTTCTAATTTAATGCAAGTTGATTTCTGTCCCACATATATTTTTGTGGTTTGAATTCACATGTATGTTGTTGGATTCCTTAGTCACTAACATAGATTAGTAGATTATATTCCAGCTACTTTGATCTGTTTCGTGTTGAGCTAATTGCAGGTACACAGCGTGACTATCAAAGCATTGCATTCTAGGTATCTACGGCATCTAGGGAGATTCTTCAACCACTGTCCTCTATTTGTTCTGGATATGAACCATTTAGACTAGTGGAACACCATGTTGTCTGCAGGAGGTGAAATATTCCAGCTAACAATTACTTTTGAGTCAATCCTATGGCTACATCATACTATAAATTCCATAACTATTTTCTGAGTTTCATGTCTTCGATGTGGGATTGATCATAGCCCTCCTTTGAGTGGACTATTACTCTCGACATCATATTATCATCTAGGAATTGGTCTTAGAAAACAAAAACAATACCTTGAAGTATGTATGCCTTAATGACATATTTTATCACTTTTGACAATTGGTTTACATTATTGACCTTTGATCGAAATATTCAAATGGGTGTTCGACACCAAATCATCTATTCACACTTAGTAGTTTGTACTAGGGTACCTTGGGAATCATTGACATCAATGGTGATATCCCTCACACTTATTAATGGTTCTCATCATTGACTAGTAATCAAGTAGTTTCTACCATGTTATACATCAAATCATTGTAATCACATGGATAGAATCATACTTTGTGGAAGACGAGACAAAGACCCTGGGTATCTGTTAAAAGCGCTCATTGCTTTCCCTAGGTTGCAATGGAGTATTTTGTATGAGTCCTAGCATGAATCCACATTTATATGTTCATGGTTGTGCTCATATTTGCGTATGTATCACATAGATCTACATTGTACGTCTGGTAGTTATGTCCAAGTTTGAGTCTTCTTCGCATGGATCTACATTGTATTTTATTGGCCATGAATTTTTGTAACTCACATGGATATGCATTTTATTGGTCGACATCCATGTTGCGATTCATCTGGGACATGTATCAAAATGTGTTGCAAAAATTTTGTGATGTTTGAGAAGTTCTGACCATTGGACCTTTTCCTCGGGACTACACCTTCTTCTATCAAAGTATTATGCCTATTGTTTCTCTCTAGACATCATACTTTGGGGGGCATTTTGTTACACCTAAATCTCATCACCATCATGTTATGAGATAGGTATTCCCTTGTTTGCTCCAATCTCTCATATTTTTCCCTAGAGAAATGAACATTCAATTTATCCCCTTGCAATTTTTCCTTGTTTTGAGTTTGTAACGCTCCTCTCCCATTGACAAGAAGCATTACCTAAGTAAAAAAATCTCTTGATACATGAGCAAGAAGTGGAGCCACCACCTCTAGCATTACTACAAGAAGCGTTGCCCCCCTGAACACCACCTTTCTGCTTCATTAGAGAACCAATGCTCAAGTTTTCAAGGCAAAAAGAGAACCTTCGAGAGGATTCATGAAGCTTGCTTTCATGGAGCCTCATCCCTATGGTTTAGGAATCAGTTGGAGCTCGATATCCTTCATTTTTCAATCTCCCTTCAACCTCATGCATGATATCCTCAACCATACCTATCCTCCCATGCCTTTAAATACTATCTCATCCCCCATGGGAGAAAGGAGGAAGAATTGTGTTGCATACCCAAACTCTGTCAAAATAATTCTTGATTCTTTAGAGGCAAGGTGAAGTTAGGGGAAAAGAGCCATTGGAAGAAACTTTCAACACCAAGGCATAAAGTTTGTAGTCTCTCCAATCATTTCTAATAAAAAATGTCTTTCCTTTCCCAAATTTACTGTGTCATTTGTAGATATTGCTTGATTCCTTGGTCACAAGAATAGATCTAGTTGATTATATTGTATGCTATCATGTTTTCTTGTTTTTTTCCATCTTTTTTCAGGTTCATCTGTGAGGATAGTGAGGAAAAACTTTGAGAGAAGTATCATGGCATTTCATTCAAGTGATTAACCAGATCAAGTGGAAGTTTAACATTTGGTGTTTCTGTTTTGTTCTAGACCTGAACCATTCAGACCTACGGAAACAACTCCTATCCAGAGGAGGTGAGTATTTTAGACTAACAATATGAACCCTCATAGGGATATTTTGATCGTCCTCCTTTTTCAACTGATTAGTGGAGGGAAGTACCTAGAACAGAAAGCCTAAGTTTTTCTGCAGTTTATTCTACATAATTGACTGATATTATTTCTTCTATAGCTCTAAAGTTTCTTCTCCTCAAGGTTTGAAACTTCGTCCTGCAGTATCCTGGTATATCTTCTTTCCAACCCCACAATTTAGAGCAAAATTGGTTTCACCAAGTGCGACTTATGCGAAATTTACCAAGATGACGTATTTAAGGACTGTTCAACATAGCGAACTTGTATGGAATTACACATGTCACTGTTTCACCTTCAGGATCTAAAAATTTTAACACTGTTAAACAACAGTCCGTTCACTATCTTCAAAGTCTTGAGAAAATTAATTTGGACCTTCCTAGATCGAGATATAGCAATTCTCCCTAGGTCACCTATTTAAGGATGAATTATCAGAGAGGCAAGAACTATGAGTTGGATGGATCATAGCTCCTCTATTATGGAGAATCAGAGGCTGAAACACTTACATAGGGTACATAAAGATTTCATATTCTTCTCGTCAAAGTTTCCTATCATGATCCTTCTCCAATATGAATTTAAAGTGAAAGTCCCAACATGAATAGTTTTTGTCCTCTAGGGTTTTCAAGCATGAAACCCTAATCTTCAGTAGTTGTAGTTGTAGTAGTGTTTCAGCTACACAGAGACTTATTTCAAGGTGGATCTGATACCATGCTAACATTTTAACAGTTATACAAGATCTAATAAGATAATAATATCATAAAAATATACAAAAGGATCACTGAAATAAAGACAAGCACAACCACACAAAAGAACACAGAGATTTATCTTGGGAAACCCTCATGGGGAAGAAAACTCAACAAAACTTCCTCTATATAGATGTTTCAAAAGTAAAAATACAAAACCCTAAACATGTGCTCCTTCTCCTAGAATATATGTCTTTCTCTCTCCTATGTGCTATACACGAGTGAGTGTTTGTGTTCAAATGAGGAGCAAACCTATTCTATTTATACTCTTTCTTCCACTTGACTTTTTCCCTAACAAGTCGGCCCCAATAAACTTACTAGGATGACTGTTACAGCTGATTTTACCACACATGGTGAATCACACCTTTATGGCCTTCCCTGTCCCTCTGCAAACTCTTTGGACCCCATGGACCTTTTTTGTACCTTTTATGTTTCCAAGATCATCCATAAAAACATGCATTATTTTCCATACGTGACTTTTAATCACTTTCTCGCGTACATACGTGGATTTGACCCTTAAACCCACATACATCGGGATGTGTGCAAAAGGCCAAATTATTTTGGAGTTTTCCTTGATGTGGATCTGAATAACTTGTCTCTTGGCCTTCCATATGCCTTGAGATCGCTCGAATTTGACCTTCCATTACCCCATTGAAGAGATATATAAGGAACCCTTTGGATACATTGAAGGGGGAGGAATTGAAGAGCAAGAAAACTATAGTCCATTGTTGCCAGAGCTTATACTTGAGTCTGCATCCCTTTGTCCCTTGGAGCACTTTGTGTTCTTCCCAATATTTCCTTTGCTTGGGAGCTTTCTATAGAGAGATGGAGGATTGAAGTGGTGGAGACCCAAGTGGGGGACTCAATTTCTTCAATTCGCAGATGTGCCGACAGATGTTGTCACTATTGTAATCTTGGATTTATATTAATAGAAATATATTCTCCTGTCCAATAATGTGTATCTAAATGAGTGTTGAATCCATGGATTCTTTTAAATGATTATATGTTATTCATTATATATGCTAGAGTAGGTCTAACACAATTGTATATAGCATGCTTGTCTTGTTTACTGAGTGTTGAGATAGCAATTTATGAATACAAGCGAGAGTGGAAAAGCTCAATGAGGATCTACATCAACCATCCAAAATAAGGTATGTGTCAAGATCCTTTAGTGTTAGATATTTGTTTTCTCTTGCATATAGTAAAGGATTGATTTCTGAAGTCACCGTGTCTATTGTGGTACCCCAAGCCATACGAATTTTTCTCCGTAATAGAATTGGCGACTCCACTGGGGAGTTCCTAGTCATTTTTCTTTGGGGGTTTTTATTAGCATTCAATGTTCTTGAATTTCTCTAATTTCTCTATTTCTGAGTCGAGTATGGGGGCATGTTTGCATGGTAGTGTCTGATAGGAGTAAATTTTGTCTCAGTTTATCTATTTTCCTTCATTTTTATCTCTTTTTCTTCTTGTATGCGATTTTTTTCCTCACAGTAGCGTGTACACGTGGTTTTGACTGAGATATCCATGTATATACATGGGTTTTCTGCACACAGTCATGTATGCCCTAAGTTTTTCCTTTTAGAGTAAGATTGAGTGTTGTTGGGTGAGTTTTGATGATTGTTGAGTCTCCTTAGATGCTTCTAGAGTCTGTATATACCTCTGTCTCTGACTAGAGACGCTTTTTAGGGTAATTTTTTTTTAAGAATGTTCTTGTCATTGCATTTTCAATTTTTTGTTTTGGGATTAGTGCATTAGGTCTCTTTTACCTTAGTGCTTTGCGTGAGTGTTGTTTGATAGTGCTTGCAGATTTTTGGGGTGGTAGAGTGATTCTTTTGCTTTATTATCTCATTTTTATTCAAAAAGTACAAAAATATCTGCTTCTTTGCATCATTATGCATCATCGCACTTTGCATTTTGCATGGTACTTGCACTAGGTTTGCTTGGAGAAGTATTAGTCATGATTTTATATAGGAATGATTGCATTTTTCATTTGAAGGAAATTTTGCATTTCACATAGTAGCATGCCCTATTTTTCATTCGACACAATGCATTTGCATTGATTGTTAGATGTGCATTTTACTTCCAGTTGCGTCATAACACCATTGGTTGCACGATCATATACCTTTGTGATTAATAAGCCAAATAAAATCAACATTTGATTAAAATGGATTACACTATTTTCTTTTATAGGGTACACCAACAAGATTAGTTTTTAGGGTCTTGGAATAGTTCATTGCGAGGAAATTCTCCAAGACCACTAAACAAAACAGGTATGTGTCTGTCCAGGTGAGAGTGTGAAATTCCTTGGTATAATTATTGTTTCTCAGGATCCTCCTCTTACAATGGATTTAAGCATGAGGCAGTGTGAGCGGTTAATGATTGGGATGACCCCTGGTCATAACTAAGTAGCACGGGAGATATTTCCAGGATTGTATTCATATCTAGGGGCTCTTTAGAGAGTTTCAGGCTTTGCTACCCTACACATACGGTCAATCCTGCCTGCAACTGTCCACCTGAGCATTGAATATATTGAGGTGACCTTAGTTGCCTTGCCTAGGTTATCGAGGGGGTGCTTCGCAGGGGTTATTCTGCAGGTGTCCCGACTAGGTTGGGGTCAGACAGCACAGTCGCTATATGCGTTGAAGATGAGGGCCACAATAATTGGTTATGAACCTCTGCTTGTTGTGTATGGGAGTTTCAAGCCTCTCCTAGGCGAGACATACCTACTTCATTCGGGAGCTCACATATCCTACCCTTGTTTGCTTGTGATTGGATTTAGATTATATAGGTGTATGCTCTGTGCACGCTAGCCGCTCTTAGGGTTTGCATAATTGGAAGAGTCTTTTTCATTTTTTGAGTCATTATGGATTCGGGGACGGTGCTTCACCATTCTCGTCATTTAGCAGGACTTCCACCTTCTAAATCTTCTCCTCCTTTGGGAGAGAGAAACATACAGTTCAGGCGGACTACTTCTCACATTGATTCACACACGATGGGAGATCATGAAGATGAAATTCCTAAGATGTCTTCTCCACCTCACGAGGTTGGGGAAGAAGATCCTATTCCTATATATTATCCTTCACCTGATATACCTGCACACTCTGGGTATGATCCCTCATTCACAGGTAGTCAGTATTGGGTTTTGAGCGATGAGACTCATCATGAACCTACGAGCACTAGTTATGTTAGTTATGGCATTTCTGGTATCCCTGCACATGATCTGGCACAGCATGCCGAGTCAGAATTTGAATCTAACACTACACCTGGGGGCACTCCTATTCCTTTCCATGTGGAGATATTTGGGAGCACGAGTCACATTGCACCTTCCTTCCCTATGGTGGAAGCTACATCACATGTTTGTCCTATACCTGGTGTTAGTATTCCTATTTGGATACCAGAACCAAGAAGAGTGACCATAGGGAATACCACTTACATCCCTTCACATGTCCCTTCGTCCTCAATTCCTACTTCTTCAAATGTTATTCCTCCCCCTCATTCACTTGGTCCTTTGGGCTGGAATGTTGCTACTAGTCATGTTTGTACTCCAGCTACTCATACCATCGTGTCTCAAAGTCAAGTACCTCCTGTTGTCTCGGGGGGTCATATTCCTACTTTTGGATTGTATTATGGTCCATCGCATGGAGTTCCCCATATTCCTACTTATGGAGTTTCTCATGGTACACCTCATGAGGCATCTTATGGAGCTTCTCATGGACAATATTAAGAACTGCAGTATGGACATAGTTATTCACCTTATGGTTACGAGTATCAACAACCCACTTAATCCTCGAATTATGGCTTTGTAACTCCACATAGTCAAGGTACACCACATTATAGTGCTTCCATGCCACCCTACATGGGTCAAATGGGAGGAGGATACTATGGCCATGGCCATGGTGTTTACAGTAATCAGCCTTATTTGAACCAAAATTATCAGGGAGCATGGCATTGAACTGCTCAACCTAGGCTCCCTTTTCTCGCAACGTTAAATTTACCTAACGTGTCGAGACTAATGAACGATCTGGTATCTCATGACCCGACTTGGCCGGCTTTCCCTAACAAGCTTCCCTCGGACATTCCCAAATTCGAGAGCAAGCTAGGAGAAGATCCTAGTGAACATGTTACTACATTTCAACTTTGGTGCTCTTCTAATTCCTTACATGATGATTCGATCCATTTAAGGATATTTCAACACACCCTCACAGGGACTGCAACGAAATGGTACATAGAGTTACCTAGGGGGGCATTTGTTTTGTTCGTTGACCTAGGTATGACTTTCCTCAATCACTTCCAACTACCAATGTGTTATGATGTTGGTATAGAACTCTTGTCGACATTTCAGCAAGATAAAGCCACGCATATCTCAGACCATATCCAAGATTGGCGTAGACGGAAGAGGTTGATTAAAGCTTTCATACCACCAGAGTTTCTCCTTGAGTGGTTCCTTAAATTGTTACTGCCTTACATAGCGAAGGATGTTTCTAAATCCGGAGTTCATAATGAGGAACAAGCCATTTTTAGAGTGCATGAATTGGATTTGATTTATGCTCAATCTGGATTATTATATGAGATCATTCCTAATGCTCCACATTCTAGTTTCGACTGCAAGGTCAAACCTGGACCACATGCCGATGGCATTGTTGGTTGTACAAGTACCAAACCTACGGATTCAGTTGTGCAATAGGTGAGTCAATTGTCTATCAACCAATCTGCCTTGGGACAAGCCACGGCTTTGTCTCAGCCCACCCAAATGGCGAGTGTTCTTTCTGTGCAATTGTCGGACCAGAAGGGTAACCAACAGCCCGAAAGAAATAAGAAAAAGGGTAAAAATAATCCTAAGGGTGGGAATAGGAATGAAAATGCAAATTTTAATGACAAGAACACCCACAATGATGGGGGGGACAAGCAGTCTAATGGTAAGGTTAAGTTTCCTTGCAAGTTGTGTAAGGATTACCACCTCACTCACTTGCGCCCTCGTATGGAAGAACCCTCGAGGTTCATAGCACAGGGCCCAGCTATGCTGACCAACCCTTTACCCCATAATTAAAACATGAACTTGAGGACCCATGATCAGTCTGGTGGAGATCAAGACCCACTAGAAGCCAATACTGGTCATGGGTGCATCAATATGGTGCATGCTACTAAGGTTGTGACTCGTGCAAAGGACTATGGTTCGTCACAACCAGACCTTGGAAAGGAACCTACTCCACTTGAGAGTATTTTGCATATTGAAAACCCCGTGGATAAGCCTGAAGTTGCACCTCACATTCCTAAGGGAGTCCTAAAGCGTTCGGGGAAAAATCCTAATGCCCGAGCCACCCAGAACTATTCTGTCACCAAGGATTTGGGCCACACTCCTTGTGCGATGTCTACACTTGAAGTACTTCAGATTTGTCCTTTACAAAGGAAGGCTTTGCTTTCTTCTCTTGGTGTTAATGATGATAAATCTTCTTCCATCATCAAATTTGAAACCATGGGACTACAGCCTCGCTTTCCTTACTATGTGTCTCTATTGATTCATGTAGAATGTCTTAACATGACCGTCAAATGCACTATGATTGATGAAGGCGCTGCTTCTTCCGTGATGTCTTTATCGTGTTGGAAGGGTTTGGTTTCCCTCGAGTTGTCTAAATCCTCTACCATGTCGACTACCTTTGATGGTAGATCATATCGGTCGCACGAAATTATTCCTTCTCTTAAAGTCCGTTTGGGAGGGAAGACCGTTGCAATTGAGGTCGAGGTGGTTGATGCACCCCTTGATTATAATCTGTTACTGGGTAGGAATTGGATGTATAGTATGCAAGTCGTAGCCTCTTATCCATTTTGAGTTGTATGCTTTCCATTTAATGGGAATATTGTTACGATTGATCAGACATCATTCAAGAATCTGAGTGTTAGTGCATCATTGGGAGCTTCTATCCCGATTATCGATCATTCTCGACAAACAACCGGAAGTGTGGGTGTAGGTATGTATCCATCCCTTATGGGAACCTTTAGTTGTCCTGCACCCGTTCTTATGATTAGGTCTAGTTTCGGTGGGGCTTCGTCTTCATTGAATTCGGTGTCTTTTTTCACTACCCATATGAAAGATCCATGGATTCTTCCTTCACTGAGTCCTTCGAATAGACCTATCAAAACAAATGTGCCGTTTCCTACAACAATGATAGCATATCAAGTGAATCTTGATCGTGTTGCAGATCCTATTTCTTCCTCTTCGCAGATAGAGAAGGAGGACTCGTATGTGCTGCTTGCATGGGAAGTTGATTCTTCTCATGCACATGATTTCCTTGATAGTGTTTTTCAATTAGATGAAGCTATTATTGAGGCCATGTCTAGGGTTGAGCCACCTTGGGAAGAGTTACATCATAGATCCTATTTTCTTCCCGAGCTTGACCATTTGGAGCATGAGGACTTTAGGGAGATTCTTAGTGAGAGGATTGGTAGTCCCGTGGTTCCATTGACCTCTCCTGGTCTGATGGTTTATGGAAACATGGAAAATATATCTTATACCATTCCTATCAATATCTCTCATGATCCTTGCAAGATTGAGAATGTCTATATTGGTGCAGAATGTTCCCATGCTGAGACTCAAGAGTATACCGAGGTGTTCAAATATTTTCATGATATCTTTGCTTGGTCATATGAGGAAATGCTAGGTATCGACCCTCATAATGTTGAACATGAAATTAAGACCTATCTGAATGTGAATCCTATTCGACAACGCTTGCATGTGGTGAATCCCAGAAAAGCACCTGCGATTAAGGCTGAGATAGAAAAGTTGTTAAACATCGGTTTTATCTATCTCGTTCCCTTGACGAAGTGGGTTTCAAACCCCGTTCAGGTTGATAAGAAGTAGGGAGAGATCTGTATATGCACTGATTTTCGTGACTTAAATCATGCCTATCCTAAGGATAATTTTCCCACACCATTTATTGATCAAATTTTGGATGAGTGTGCGGGAAGTGAGGTATTTTCCTTTATGGACGGCTTTTCTAGATACAATCAAATCCAGATCAAAACCGAGGACCAACATAAAAATGCATTTATTTTTAATGGGGGGCATCATCATATTATAGTGGCTGCTAACTATTTTACAAAATGGGCTGAGGCTATGCCCATGGTTAAATCCAACGGTGAGACGGTCGCGCATTTTGTATTCAACCAGATCATCACCCGTTTTGGTATTCCGAAGGAACTTATCACTGACCATGGTAGGAACTTTCAGAATCGAATGATGGAAGAGTTGGCCTTGAATTTAGGGTATAAGCAGGAGCATTCCTCTTCTTATTACCCTCAAGCGAATGGATAGGTTGAAGCAGTGAACAAATCACTTAAGTCCATTCTCCAATGAACCATTGCACAAAGCAAGACCAATTGGCATATCATGTTATATCCTACTTTATGGGCTTATAGGACTGTGGTTAAGACTGCCACCAGTTTTTCTCCATATTATCTTGTACATGGAGTGGAGTCTATCTTTCCAGTTGAATGCGAAATCCCTTCATTGAAGCTAGCTATGGAGCTCTTACCAGACACTTTCGCATTGGAGGATCGTTTGGTCCACTTAGAGCATCTTGATGAGCAGCGCCGAGATGCCTTAGTGGCTCTTGAGGTAAATAAGCATCGTGTTAAGGTCCAATATGATAAATCTGTCTGTCTGAGGAGGTTTAGTGAAGGAGATTTGGTTTTTTTATGGGAGCAAGCTAAAGAACCCTTGGGGGCAGGAAAGTTTAATCCCATGTGGCATGGTCCTTACATTGTCAAACATGTGTTAGATAATGGCACCTATGAGCTAGTATATTATGAGGGGACAGCCATGGAGGAGCCTAGAAATGGGCTCTATCTTAAGAAGTAAAATGCATGATTTTTATACAGGGCTGATTATTGTATATTATTGTACAATTTTTTACATAGTTAGGTTTTTCTTATGGTGATCGGGTTTGTTGATTAGCTTTCATTTCTTATGGCAGATGTCAATGGAGTCTTTTGTTTATATAGGATTCGTTGATGGTGCTATCCATTAGACTCAACACTCAGCCTATGTTGCTTAGGTAATTTATACTCCTACAGGTCAGGTATTGTCTTCAGGAGGTGTATGTTTACGGCCCTCTTCGAACCATGTTGCTTAGTATAGTGCCATTATCGAGATTTTACGGGATACCATTTCACATGGTGTTCTCTCTCTTGAGGTACGTCTTGATTCACAGTTAGTAGCATCACAACTTAATGTCTTGTATCATGTTAGGGATCCAACATTATTACGAATATTCTTACGTGTGATATTGTTAGAACGACAATTTGACAACATAACATACATACATGTTCCAATAATTTATAATCAAGTTGCTGACTCATATGCTAACTATGTGTTAGATTGGCATTTGTTTCATAGACCATAAGCACATCACAAACATACATTTTTACACATGTAAATAAATAAATAGATCATCATAAAAAAATTTCATTAAACATCCAAAAAGTGACCTCATAATACATAAGTGTCATAATACAAAAATAGGGCTCCTGATCCACCAAAATATAATACACGGTAGTACAAAAATGAATCACTCCCAGGTATCTAAGCTTGTGGAGGAGGAAGGGGGTTCTGCTCATGGAAGCACAGCACGGATCTAGATATCCATCGAAATAACCACACCCATGCTCGTGGTACACCCACCACTTGATGCTGCATGGCGTCAGGAAAGTCCTCGACTTGTGCCATGGGTACTCTATCTGTCAACCACACAAAGTTTGTGTGGATGCTTTAGAGCGTCTGCTCCAAATCCACACGCATGATGTCATCTCCTCTTCCCCTCCATCTATGATGAGGGAAACCGTCAGGCCACCGTGGTCCTACATCTGCATACATATGACAAATTGTCACTATGTTTCGTCACACAAAAACATGTCTTTTGATTCCATATATCAAAAAACACAACAAAATTTAAATAACTCAAAAAACTTTAAAAAGAGGGTTTGGGATTCATTACGAATGTCACCGTATGCTGCTCCTGGTGGTAGAGGCATGTCAAGGTCTCCCTGAAAATCTATCCTCGCATAGGGATAATCATCGATGGCAACTATCTATCACCACCACCATGGAAAGAAATCAGCTCGGTAGGGGTTAGAAACCCTACCTTTGCCCAGTCTGTGCATCACATCTGCCCAATGTCATTGGGCTAGATCTTGAACTCCGTGAGGAGGAACGTCAACTCTAGGGCTTAGCCCCAGAACATGCTCAAAGAAGAACGTGCTCAGTATATTGCCGAAAGTGAAGTTTCATACGCTACCCATATTGCAGTCACTGAGCTGCTGCTTCATGTTACTCAACAGTGCAGTGCTCCAGTCATAAATTGTAGGTCCCATGCACTCCACTGCATAGAACATCAATGGTCGTGAGGCTTGATGAAGTGATGCTAGACCGGCTATCCTACCGAGTGCCAATAGTATGGCTTTCAGCACCAACACTTGAATGGAGTTTGTCGAGATTTGACTCCCAACCTTTTTTATGTCTGGAAAACAATATACAGCAATGTACTCATCAATGGTGAGGCTACCTCCAGGCCCACGAGAGCATAGGTTCACCACCTCTCCCCATCAGGACAATCCTGTAATGAAATATATGTCCTCCACCTCTATAGTGAGGGACATACCATTGATCTGAAAAGAATCTGAGTCTGGATCCCAGTATTCTACTAGCATCTGCAAGAGTCTTGGTTTGGCCCTCAGGCTGCCAAGACACCAAAAATTATATAGCCCACATGCACGTAGAGCTTGTTGAGCCATTAGATCACCATGAACCGCTTCTTCTACATCCCCATGTTATCTCTCCCTCCATTCTAAAACCATCCTGCACATTAGAATTAATTTTTGGTCAATATTTGCCTTAAAACCCATAAGCATAGCCGCATATCCGACTGTTTGCAAAACAGTCGCATATGTACGTGGGTTTGGGCAGTTTTTCCACATATAGCCAGCCCTATATGCGAAAAAAGCCTCGATTTCCATGTGGGCCGAAATGACCATCTTAGAACGGCCTAGAAATTGATTTTGACCATGGAAATTGAAAAAAATTACATGCAAATGGAAGGGTAGGGCATGGGAAGTTACCTGGAAAAAACGGTGTTGAATTTCGCCAAACGAAACTCACAGAATTCGCGTTTGAAGTTCTGAGCTCAATTGGGTAAAAATTTCAAATGATATGTAATTTTTGAATTTTTTACTATTTATAGAAAAAATTTGAAATTTTTGAAATTTTTTAACCCCTTTCTATAGTTTTGAATCGTTTCTGACCCTTTTGGACTGTTTTTGACTAATATGATGATATTGGAGTCCATTTTGAGCGTTGTTTCGACCATTTTTTTGACCCATTTGTGCTGATTGCAGGTATGATGTTTAAACTGGGATATAGGTTAGATTTCACCTCCATTTGCATTTTGCATGACCTTATGACTGTTTTCATTATAACCTTAGGTATGAACCCATTCTATCCTTTCACAGAACCTTCTTGATGTTTTAGAAGTGACATGATGTGAATGACAGAGCTTGACCTTACATGGGTGCCCTAGTTAGCTCCTTGTTTGCATTTGGTGCCCATGCCGACAGTTTGTCCTTTAGGGTGTGGGAGTCCGTTGTATAGTATTGCCATGTCTTTTCGCAAGAGCCTCATACTCCTCTTGATCTTTTTGCTGGCATGTTTCCCCATGAATCCCTTATGTCGAGTTGTAATTGTATTATCATAAGCTTTGCCTGCCTCATTGAGACTTATGCCCACTTACCTGACTTTGAGTATTAGCCATATAGCCCGAGCTTGTCTCATATCTAGCCACGCAAATCCATTTTGTATATCCTTTTGTAGCTTGATTCCCTATTTTTACCGGGAGGGGACTTTCCCCTGAGTCTCGGTATCCTACACATATGTCCTTGCATTGAGCATAGGTATGTTCTGCTATTTAGAGCTAGTTTGTTTGTCCATTTGACACTCGTCTCCTCCTAGTCTGTAACTTTAAAGCACTTTTATTCTTTTTCAAGCTTTTCAAATATTTGAAAAATTCCAAAAAAATATTAAAAACCCAAAAAGCAGGACAAGAAAAGATGTTATCTTTGGCAGCAATCGAGTTGTGTCACCTTCAAACAGAGCACTGGATATCACATCCATTGGTTGGGTTAATAGTTTGACTTTAGGAGCTGTATTCATTTCTATGAGTTTATCTCCACCGTCTGGTTAAGCTTCCAGTCCCTATGGAGCCTATGTCGATGCCTCCTGTGTCGCAGAGATGTCTCGAGTTTGTATATCAAGTTTATGCTTCCTACATTCAGTTGCCATTTTCCTTTATGCTCTTGTTCAAAGGAATTTGAAGCCTGAGTCGGCCATTCCTTAGTTCTCTTGACTTTGCATGTCGACCATTCCTAGTACCATTACTAGTTCGTGCACATTATGATCGAGTCCTTCCACATTATTCAGCTTTTCTGAGTACCTCATGTTGGATGATGGGGGATGCCTTAATTCCCTCCTTCCAGCAGATTTCATCCCATGGACTTCAGATCATTTATTCTGGGATAGGAATCTAGAGTCATTTTTGAGTGCCTTAAGACTTGCAGTCATCAGTGGCAGGTTCTCTCGCCATCAACAGTTTTTGGGAATACATCAATGTCCCCTAATCGATGGATTTTCTCAAGTGTTTGACCTCAACACATTTATTCACACTTGTTAGTTTGCACTCTAGTACCTTGATTCCCATTTTCATTATCGGTGGGTGATCTCACGTCTGTTAACGGTATACATCAATGACTGGTAATCAGACGATGAAATACTATTTTCAATCTCAACACCTCTATTCACATAGTAGGACATGTACTCGTAGCGGATTGTGTAGAATACCTTCCATATTGGTGGCATCTCTTATATGCTACCTCCTTGATCATGCCAGTGTTCATGAGATTTCAGCGCTCGTGACTTGATTGCAGTATATATTAGATATTTCCAGCCATTATGAAGATCTTGATCCATTATATATCTTCAACCTTCATGGAGATCATGATCCTTTTTATATTTTCATCATGGAGATTCTGATTTATCTATATTACACGTGGCGATGACCACACATGTCATATTTTGTATCATGCCTATTCATGGCCATTGTACTCTTATGTATTCAGGACTGCTACATCTACTTGGAGTTATATGCAAAGTTTGATCATTGTATTGTACTGATTGGATGGCTGGTTCTTCCACTGGGTTCTTCATCACTTCACTTCTGGGATGGACTTATAATGTATTTCGGCCATCGTATGACCCCTCTAACCTCACACATTAGGGGGCATCTGTTACAGCTGATTTTACCACACATGGTGAATCACACCTTTATGGCCTTTTGTGTCCCTCTGCAGACTCTTTGGACCCCATGGACCATTTTTGTACCTCTTATGTTTCCAAGATCATCCCTAAAAGCATGCATTATTTTCCATATGTGACTTTTAATCCCTTTTTGGCGTACATACGCGGATTTGGCCCTTGAACCCACGTACATTCGGATGTGTGCAAAAGGCCAAATTATTTTGGAGTTTTCCTTGATATGGATCTGAATCACTTGTCTCTTGGCCTTCCATATGCCTTGAAATCACTCGGATTTGACCTTCCATTACCCCATTGAAGAGCTCTATAAGGAACCCTTTGGATACATTAAAGTGGGAGGAATTGAAGAGAAAGAAAACTATAGTCCATTGTTGGCAGAGCTTATACTTAACTCTGCATCCCTTTGTCCCTTGGAGCACTTTGTGTTCTTCCCAAGCTTTCCTTTTCTTATGAGCTTGCTATGGAGAGATGGAGGATTGAGTGGTGGAGGCCCAAGTGGGGGACTCAGTTTCTCTAATTCGCAGACGTGCCGACAGAGGTTGTCACTATTGTAATCTCTGATTTATATTAAAAGAAATATCTTTTCCTATCCAATAATGTGTATTTAAATGAGTATTGAATCCATGGATGCTTTTAAATGCTTATATGTTATTGATTACATATGCTAGAGTAGGCCTAACATGTTGTTGCCTTTCACACACTTGGGTTACGTGGTAGAAATCTTCAAGCCACTGAGTGTGTCCTTGGGGGCAAGCCTCGAGTCAAGGATGTCACCTTGTTCTTGACTCCTCCGTTTAGGATCAACTCCTAATGAAGCCAAGGGGGGTAGACCATATTAAGTTACTAAGGATAATTACTTAGTGTGATGTTGGTATATTGATTAAGTTGTTTAGGAGTTTTGAAATTAACCAGTGGCAACAAAAGATAGCAAGATGCATGATTTAAATCATATAAGCACAGTAATGACACTCAATATATATATAATCGAAAGAATTGATCAAAATAAATCACCAATTCCTTAAATGGAGTCAACAAAGAAAATAATGTGCTTGCATGCACTTGAATGAATGTTTTGCAAATGTCTCTTGGTAGATTTTAAATTAATTTGGAATGTGAATGAATTAAATTAGGTGAAAAAGGGACTCTAGATATATTCGAGGGGCACTTGGAGTATGTCCAAAAGTGAACTTTCATGGCTACCCGCAAGGTGTTTGTGGGCTGGAACGGAGTTTCAGAGACTATTGTTCATAACACACCCGTCAGGGTGTGACAAATATTGGCACCTCGAGGTCACTTTCCAGTTGTTCCCACTCCTTTGGGTATTTTGCCACCGCTTACAGTTTGTTTGAGGCGTTGGATTTTCACCTGATGGTTTGTCAATTTGGGAGGTGAACACTAATTAATATAGTCACTCAAATTATTTTGATGCATATTGACTGATCAGACAAACCACATCCAAGTACAGAGCATACACACCGAATCCTTTGTTATTTTAGTAAATTTTGAAAGAGGTGTTCTTGTTAAAAAGAAAACCCTCCAGGAACCTCTTTCGGTCCAAGTGGACCTCAATCGTGGAATCAAGGAGGGTTTGATTTTATTATGATTACTAAAAAAAATGATGAAAGTAGATGAAGCATAAATACAAAATCAAACAACGATTTTCTAATTAGACTACCACGACCCTTTCTTCACCTTTCGGCTCAAAAGGAGGCTCGTGGGGTAAGTATTAAAATTACTTTGAAACCACCAGATATGGAATATGGAAATGATTATAAATCAAATTATACTAACCTAGAGATTACAACTACACTATATTAAAAAAAAGATGAACAAAAAGTAAAAAATGACACAAACGCAAATCCCCCCAAAGGGGATGGTGAATAGGCTCGAAAGAGCCTATTCAAAAAAAAAATTCTTTTTATTAGCAGAAATTAAAATATCAGCAAACTGAAATTAATCCTCTTGGTCCTTATATGGAGGGAGACCAAAGGTTTACAAATTGCAAAAAATTGAAATTTATGGAAGACAGAGACCCCCTGGGGAGTTTCGAATGGTCCAAAAATGCTTTTCGGATAGTGCCTCCTCCTATTTTCTGTTACACCTACTAAAAAAAAGCAAGCTTATCATGGTTAAATATGCCCAAAAGTACTTTGAAAGTAATTTTGGGTGAACAAACCTTTTACCCAAAAATTCTAAGTTAAAACTGGTTTTTAATGAAGCGGAAAAAGAACCAAGGAAAGCAAGCTTTCCTTGGGATCTTGTCCTACTTTTGGTGCAGAAAATATGAAGCACTTAAATTTATGAATATAAATTTTTATATTCTAAGGAAACAACCATGCCTTCAACAAGTTTTAGATCTACTTTCACAGCCTTGAAAAATGACAATTTTCCCCGAAACTAGATCTAGAATGCTTGTAAAATTTCTTTAGGAATGAAATCTAGTTTATTGAGCTTTAAGGTAGAAATATATATGTAAAATACACTCTGAAATTCATAGATCTAAACAATTTTAAAGATGTAAACAAGTAACCGGACTGATTTTAGAAAAATTTAAAGGAGGAAGAGGAAAAAAGAGCATTTTTGTTGGAAGCCTTGAAGATCAACCGTGGAGCTTTCCAGTGGAATGTTGAGGGAATATGCATTTGAATGGTTTTGGAGAGAGTGAAGAATCAAACTAGATCAGCATCCTCTCCAAGCTAGGAACCTGCAACTAAATCCAAAGACTTGCTAAAATACTTGTGAGATCCGGTCAATACATACATAGAGATTTCAGAATAACATGCATATAAACTTATAAAACATGCTGAATCTAGATCTCTAAACATGCATAAAAAAGGAAAGAGATGTCCAATAAACTTATTAACAAACTCCTTTCCTATCAATATTATAATAAACTTATTATCAATCTTAGCAAGGAATCCACAAACAATCAACAAATTATGAACATAGATACACGTTACCTCAGTGAAACATGGCAATGCTCATCCACACATACAATTACATGACACCATATTACCTCCAAAGATTCACTTTATTCCAATAGAAAAAGATATTACACAGTATTACAACATCAATGGCTCCTCAATCCAACTCTAACTAGCTTGGAAGAGGCAACCTGATATTTATTTATACAAAAAACAGGAGATCCAACCTAGGGGGGCGCAAATCCCAAGGAGACAAACCCCTGCTACTGAAGGAGATTCAATCAATGCTGATCTAAAGCTGAACTAAGCCTACCTGTCAATTGGGAGGTTGATTGAATTGACACATCAATCCACAGAGCTTCCAGGAGAGCCCACACATGTGGAGGAGAGAGAGAGGGTGCAATTCCCCATAAAGGATGCTAAGGATCAACTCTGGATTTGTCCAGATCACCTCCTTCAGTCAAGGATTTGTCTGATCCAGTCAATCTGGTTCAAATCTAAATGATTTCAATCAAATCGGTTGAGAATCGACTGATCTAGGATTTTGTATTTGCTCCATTATTCATCAATTTATTAATTAAAATAATCAATAAATGATTTTTTGGGGCTTTCTGACCCGAGTGATGGAAAATCACTCAAAACTAGTAAATAGTGGGTCTATAGGTTTACTGGGTGCTCTTAGCTTGAAAATGAGCACTTACATGACTGAATCTGACATCTGAGCCCACTTTTATTACAAAACCAATTTTTCCAATTAAAAATAGCCTAAGTTTTGGAAAAATTAAATTTTAATAAAAACCACTGAAAAAATTAAAAAATTAAAAAAATTGAAAAAACCTAGGGGGACTTAGACATGTTCATATGACTTGACCATGATGCCTAGCATGTTTATACATTGACACATAGACTCTAATAACCTCAATAGGCCTAAATGCCAAGCCGACCACCCCAACTTTGGAGGTATGGAGTGAAAAACTCAAAAATTATTAGTTGTTTACTCAACAACCAATAATAACCAAGGGAAAAAACACCCTGGGCTAATCAGATTGACAAATAAATTCTAAGAGACCGAGTCTTTTACAGACACTAGCATGCTAGAACTGTTATTACAATTCCTCCATGGGGTATGAACATGTGATATAGTACAATAAAGCTTCCCAGAAGCAAGACTGAAGGTCTTTTGAAGTCCGAACAAGTTATCCTTGTCTGGTTCACCAGGCTCACTTGATAAAAAACCACTAAGTACAACTTAGGTGGTAACATAACACAATTATATATCGCATGCTTGTCTTGTTTTCTGAGTGTTGAGATAGCAATTTATCAATATAAGCGAGAGTGGAAAATCTCAACGTGGATCTATATCAAGCGTCTTGAATAAGGTATGTGTCGAGATCCTTTAGTGTTAGATATTTGGTTTCTCTTGCATATAGGAAAGGATTGATTTCTGAAGTCACCCTGTTTGTTGTGGTACCCCAAGCCATAGGAATTTTTCTCCATAACAATGACTTCACCTAGGAAGAGACAAAACAATATTATATTATATTTAGGAGGGTTCTATTGACCCGACTAACAACATAAGATTTACCTCATGAATCTATCATGACCAAATACAATAGTAACATCTCGACGGAGGAATAAAACATCTTTGATATTTTACATCAATAAAATACATTTAGAATATTATTTAAAGTTACAATATTTCAACACAACCACACATCCATTGGAAATAGTTCACATTGATATTTGTGGACCAATAACAAATAAAATATTGCAAGGAGAGTACTATTTCATGTTGCTCGATATTATTATACAAGGATGAATTGGGTTACCTTTCTCAAAGAAAAATCAAAATCTTTTGATATTTTTAAATTTTTTAAAGCAAAAGTTGAAAATGAAACAAATTTGAAACTAAAATGTCTGAGGTCGGATAATGGAGGTGAATTCACTTCAAATGAATTCAATGAATTTTGTGAACCCCATGGAATTAAAAGATATTTTTCATCCCCAAAGACTCCTGAGCAAAATGGCATCATGGAAAGAAAAAACAGGATAGTCCAAGAAGCTGTCAGGACTATGCTAAATGAAGCAAACCTTCCTGATATGTATTGAATGGAAGAAGTATATACACCTGTTTATATAGTAAACAGAGGACATCTCATACGGTTAATAATTACAAAACCCCTTACTAACTATGGTATGGAAGACCTACCTCAATCAAATATTTCATTGTTTGGGAGAAATTCTTACATAAAAATAAATGAAGATGATCTTAGTAGATTTGACTCTAAAACCAGTGAAGGAATATTTTAGGATATTCATCCACTAAGAAGGCTACACAAAATCATAGAAAGTTCAGATGTAAGAGTGGATGACATAAAACTAGGAAGATTAAAAATCCAGGATGAAGATATAAGAAGAAATAATGAAGAGGAAGCCTCACAAAATAATGAAGGTGTTTATGAAGAAGAAGAAGAGGAAGAGGAAGAAGAAAAGGAAGAATTACAAGAAAATGAAAATGGATATCCTCCAATACCTAATACAAAATCCCCATCTAGAAGAATACAAATGAATCATCTTGAAACACTAACGATAGGTGACAAAAAAGGTGGAGTCAATACAAGAATAAGATTTTTTAATGAAAAAGCCATACTTTCAGTGATGGAACCTAAGAAATTTGCAGAATCCAACAAACATGATGATTAGATCAAAGCTATGAATGAATAATTGGATTAGATTGATAATAACGAAACTTGGGAACTTGTCTCAAGACCCAAAGACAAGAATATTGTAGGGACTAAATGGGTTTTCAAAAACAAGTTCAATGAAGAAGGTCAAGTGATAAGGAACAAAGAAATACTAGTGTGTAAAGGATATGCTCAAATGGAAGGTATCAACTTTGATGAAACTTATTCCCTTGTAGCAAGACTTGAATCAATCAGAATCTTTCTAGCACTCTTGTGCTATAAAAAATTCAAATTATATGAAATGGATGTCAAGTATGCATTTTTGAATGGGAAGCTAGAGGAGGAAGTTTATATTGAACAACATGAAGGTTTTATCTTATAATAAAATAGAGACTATGTTTGCAAACTAAAAAGGGAACTCTATGGTCTCAAACAAGCTTTAAGGGCGTGGTTTTCAAGGATGGACAACTACTTAAAACAACAAGGATTTAAAAGAGGAGCTACTAAAAGTAATCTCTACTTAAAAATAAAAGATAAGACTATGATCTTTGTTTTTGTTTATGTAGATGATATCATATTTGGAAGTGATATACAAATCATGAGTGTAAACGTTGCTTCAGGTATGAATAAATAATTGGAAATTTCCTCTTTGGGAGAATTAACATTCTTCTTGGGATTACAAGTTTCTCAATTAGATAAAGGGATATTCATTTCTCAAACCAAGTACATTAAAGACATGCTTAAAAAGTTTAAAATAGAAGACTCTAAACCTATTAGTACTCCTATGGTCACTGGTTGTAAGTTAAGCAAATATGATGAGTCCTTGGAAGTAGATCATACCATGTATAGATATATGAATGGAATCATGCTATATGTGACAACCACTAGAACAAATGCAATGACAGTTGTAGGGTTGGTTTCTAGATTCCAATCAGCTCCCAAGAAAACACATGTAACAAAAGTAAAAAGAATTTTCAAATATTTGAAAGGAACTATGGAATATTGCTTATGGTATCCTAAAGGTGAAAAATCTAATTTAAAATCATTCACTGATTCATATTGGGAAGGAAGTGTTGATGATCGAAAAAATACCAGTGGAGAAACATTCTTTTTGGGAGATTGTTTGGTATCTTGGTTAAAAAAGAAACAACCTCCTAATCGGTTGGGTGTGAAGGCCAAGAATCCCACTAAGAATCAGCAATAGTAGATAAAGGAAGTTGGAAATACCACAAGGGATGGTGTGCACTTCTGATAGTGTGTGTGTTGATGCAGATGAAATATGAAGACCATGACTTTCTTGCACTAGAATACGTTGTGCACGAACCATATGTGAAAATGGTAGCGGTCGGAGGTGGGCCGATAGAGTGCATCCCAGAGGACTGAGCGAGTGAGATGGATAGAGTCAGATTACTCGGGTTGATCAACATGTTGCACTTTGGGCAGCCAACTAAAGTCAATGCGCATGTGAAGCAACTTTTGGCATGCTTCCATGGAGGATTTTTATGGTTAGATGAGTCAGTTGAAGTCACGATGGGGATGATTTCATATATAACGGGATTTCCCAAGGATGGGCCAGACCCCTCACAATATTTCCATAGAAAATATAATGATAAGAAGCTGGCGGTGACATTGAGGAAGCTCTATGCTTTGGAGCGTGAAAGGAGGGCATACCGCATTGATAGTATCAATGATTGCGTGATGCGCATCGACGCAATAATTTTGGCCAGTAAGGTGGTAAGAAAGAACTTCCTTGTCCAATGTGATTCAGGGGTGGTTGCATGTGATGAGCTATGTGCACAATGCATACAGATGAACTAGTCACTCTTTCTCATGAACTAGTTAGCAGAGGACGCAGTGGCAGCACAGGCGGGTGAAAGACCATTCACATGCAGTTGGCTCCTCATCTTGATCGCATTAGTGGCTTGGATGGAGCCAGATGACTACCATGGCATGGATTTTAAATCGATAGAGGTATGAAAGGGTGCGAGATATCATAATTTATGGTGGGTAAGAGAAGTAGAGAGGTTGACAGACTTCTCGATCCAATTTTGGATCTATTGGGAAGAATTATAGGCAGTAGTAGTAAAAATTCTAGGAGTGTCATGGGAAGTCATGGAAAAGTACCAAAGGATTGTGCGGTTCGCAATTGGACCACAATATATTCATGTCCAAGCACGACGTGACCCAGAAAAGAAATGGTTGTCGATGCAGTACAAGGTATCTGATACATATTTGGGGGCAATGATCAATGATTTTCCTACGTAATGGTGAGAACCACTCAGTTTAAACAAAGTTTCGACGGGACCCCCAAAGGATTCACTTAATGATCCCGTGTGCAAAGATGATTGGCAAAGTCACCAGGAATATGATGAAGAATCGTTGATAGAAACACCTACTGACCCAGAAGCACAACACGTACTCACTGAAATAAGAATGAAGAGGCACATGGAATAGGTTGCGAGTAGTAGCACCCTGTCAGCAATGGAGGAACAATTGAACCGTCTCATCAAGGCCATTAACGATGCAACTGATACAGAAGCAAATGAATTGAAGAAATCGTCACAATATGGATTCACCAAGGTAAGAACAAAATTGGATTCTTTGTAAAATGTTGTTTTGAAAACTGCACCAGAGGAAGGAGCAACGGTGCAAGAGCTAGCATCAATCAACACCAAACCGTGGGTCAAGAATTTTCAAATTCCCTCGACTCTAATTGACATTGGACAAGAGGATTTTCTTACCTTCCTGCACCGGTTGCAGGATATATCATTGGATATCAATGTGTTTTCCACACAGACATTGGTACACTTGCAGCGTGTTTTCAACCAGAAATTGGTAGATAGACAGAAAGAAGCCAGCGATTGATATTTGTGATCGCAGGAGAAAGAGAAGAAAGAGCAGAAGGAGTTTGAGGAACTCCAACAAGCAAAGGAGAAGTTCTTAGAATAAAAAGAACAAGAGATCAAAGCCTTGAAGAAATCCCAAGAGGAGTTACGAGTAAAGACTGTCGAGGAGATCATAGAACTGAATAAGGAAATATATCGCCTCATTGTTGACAAAGAACATATTTTTGATAGCTGAGTCGAGATGGAAGAAGCAATTTTGAATGCGTGTCAGCATGTCTTTGAGAGTACCGTGGAGCTATATGTGGTGTCCACAACAAAGCGACTCGGGGCCATTATTTCCAAGTTGCAGACTGAGAACAGTATTTTGGAGGCTCTGGTGCACCCAACCATGCCACCAGAGAAAATATAAGCGTTGAAGGGTGAGATAGAAGAGTTGGAAACACAACTTGATAAGTTAGAGCAGGATGCAAAGAAAGTGGCAGATACAACTACGCAGTTTTGGGGTAGTGTAGTGCAGGATGAGTAGCTGGAAAAACTGACAGCATAGATGCAAGAAATGGATGGACAGATGGCAACCCTGAAGACATCACTAAGAGTGATGCCCTTGATGATGTATATTACTATTTTATTATTGTCTCCAACTCTATGATGAATGTTAAGTGAATGTGCAACATGGATCTATGCTGCGATGTTTTCTTACTTTAGATGATGTTATTTTATTGAATCTGTTTGTGCATCAGTATGTTTTCTGCAATTACAATAGAATTATGTGATCTGATGAAGAATAATGATGAATGATTGTGTCAATGCTTAAGTAAATGGTCATATCGGTTAATGTTGCATTGAGCTATTAAGTTGATGCCACATTGTCCTCTCTTATTCGGTAGAAACTTGGTTCTATCATCCCTCCCTTGAACATCTCAGGTGATACCTCATCTTCTCTATAGGTGTTGCTAGACATGGTAAAACCTGTATGGGCTGGTGCTCAGGGAGATCACGGTGATTTGGCTATTGACAGATTCAGAGCCCCTG
>LPNX010019656.1:57200-108961 GCA_001517045.1 Pseudotsuga menziesii | reverse complement strand
GACTTCCAGATTTTCTCATTTGCATTAGAAGACACAATTGCCGGAGTTTTGTTGCAGAAGAACAAGGAGGGTCAAGAACAACCCATTGCATTCATGAGTAGATCCTTGCAAAATTCTGAACTTAAGTACAATACCATGGAAAAACAAGCTTATGCCCTTGTCAAATCTTTGAAACACTTCAGATCTTATATAGGTTACTCCAAAGTGGTTGGCTATGTCCCTCATTCAGCAGTGAAGGATATCTTGTCTCAGCAAGATTGCCTTGGTATAAGGGGAAAGTGGGTATCAAAGATCCAGGAATATGACTTGGAGATCAAACCCACTAAATTAATCAAGGGGCAGGGACTTGCCAAGATGATGACAAAGGGAAATGAGCAAGCCTTAGGTATGGTTTGTCAGAATAGTTCACCAGCATCATCCATTTCAACTAGAATTCAACATCTTCAACAACAGCAATGGTATGCAGACATTATATTCTACCTCCTCAACTTAACATGTCCCGATCATCTAATGGGCCACAAGAGAATATCACTAAGATTGCAAGCCACTAAGTACTGCCTCACCCAAGAGGGATTGGGTTGGAAAAACCCAGACGATCTCATACTTAGGTGTGTGGATGAAAAGGAATCTCAAAGACTCCTGGAGGAGTTCCATTCAGGGTTTTGTGGTGTCCACTTCGCAGCCAAAACCACAGCTCACAAGATCCTTAGAGCCGGATACTATTGGCCCACTTTATTTACTGATGTGCACAAGTCTGTTAGGAATTGCCAGAAATGTCAACTATTCACAGGAAAACAGAAGCTTGCTGCACTACCCCTAAAGCTGGTGGTAATCCAGGCCCCTTTTCAGCAATGGGGTCTTGATTTCATTGGAAAATTTAAAGACAATTCAAGTAATGGTTATACTTGGATTTTAATAGCGATAGATTATTTTACCAAGTGGGTAGAGGCCATACCTACTAAAGCAGCAACTGAAAAGGTGGTTATGGACTTCCTGGAAGACAAAATCATCACTAGGTTTGGGATTCCTGCTAAGATAACCACAGATAATGCCAAAGATTTCAGTTCAGTAGCAATGTCTTCATTTTGCTTTAAATATGGCATCATCCTATCCCATTCCTCAAATTACTATCCCCAGAGAAATGGTCTGGCTGAGTCAAGCAATAAAAACTTGATGACCATCGTAAAAAAGATTGTTGGTGACAACAAGAAGGCATGGGATAGTAAAAGCAAGTTTGCACTTTGGGCGGATATAATTACTAAGAAAAGTGCAACAGGAAAATCCCCTTTCGAGTTGGTTTATGGCGTGAACGTGACTTTGCCTATTCATCTTCAGTTACCAGTGTATCAGACTCTGCAAGATTCAGGTTCAGATCAAGATGACTTTCAGAGTAGAATAAATGAGCTGATTGAGTTGGATGAGGTCAGAAGAAGGGCCGTTAATCAGAGTATTAAAAATCAGGATAAGGTTAAGAGGAATTTTGACAAATCATCCAAACCAAGGGTTTTTCAGAAAGGAGACACGGTGTTACTTTGGGACAAACGTAGAGAAAAGCCGGGAAAGCACGGAAAATTTGACAGTTTATGGATGGGTCCTTACATTATTCATGATGTGGTGGGTGACAACTCTTTTTATCTCAGTGACATGGATGGGGAAAAGTAGAGTCTGCCTGTCAACAGACAGATTCTGAAACTATTTTTCAGTGAAAATATCTGATGCCCATGGGGGCATCTTTGTATCATCACTCTCTAAACCTCTCTTCGCACTTTATTTATTAGTTTAGTTCATTTTATGTATATTAGTTGTAAAAAAAAATAAAAATCATTTTTGTATCATATACTACTGCTTATTTTGTTTCATTTGGTTATCTATATACATGTGACTGACTTATCCTAGTTTTTATGCAGGAACCAGAGATTCTAGGTTTCTCGTATGATCGATTTCCACGAAGTTCAGATCAATCACACGTCCCACAGTTGGAGCCAGATGTTACCGACTAGGCTGCACCTAGTTGGACTTTCAGTGAGCCGCCAGTGATGAACAAGATACTTGTTCATATTCAGAGTTCAAAGGTCCTTTCAGGCCTCCAGGGTTGTTTTATTTTTTGTAACGCATGTTCATACCCCCTTGAAGAAATTGTAAAAAATGTCCTAGCATTTAATTTTTTATAAAAGGCTCGGCTTCCCAGACTTAAGCATCAAGTTGACTAGCCCAGAGTGTTTTTTCCCTTGGTTATTATTGGTTGTTGAACAAACGACTAATAATTTCTGAGTTTTTCACTCACACCTCCAAAGTTGGGGTAGTCATCTTGGTGTTGCGGCCTAGGGAGGTTATTAGAGCCTTCATGTCAGTGTTTTTTGCCATGCTAGGCATTCGAATTGAGTCGTATGGACATGTACTAGGTCCCCCTAGAGTTTCGTCAATTTCCGCAAAAAATATTTTTTTTTTTTCCGTTTTTTAAGCCATTTTTTAATGGTTTAATTAAAAAACTTCAGATTGTAATAAAAGTCAAATACGGAGTCCGTTTCTGACATGGGGACACTCGTTTTCACACCCGGAGCGTCCACTTTACCCATGGGACCACTTTCTACATCAGTCGAGCAGCCGAAACACCCCGTGAGGCATTATTTGGGCTAAAAGTGCATAAAATAGCATTTTAATGCTAAATTTGGACAAATTGGCACTTTAGTCAAAGGTTTAAAAAGTCAAATTATTAAAATATTGAGGTTATGGGGTGACATGGCATGGGTCTCCTAAGGAGTGCGTCCCTCTCCATATGAGGTAGTGAATATTAAACTTTGGTTTAAGAAAAAAATATGAACCAAGTTATAACATGATGGTGACGTCAAGTTCATGAGGAATTCGTAAGCATGGTATGGGGAAGGGGTGGACCCCCTCTCATATTTAAAACATTATATCGGCTTAGACCAAGTTAGACTTACTTTTCTTAAACTTTGGTGTAGTGAGTTGCGCTACCCATGATGGAGTGGACCCCCTTCAAGTGTATTACATCAAGCTTCAAAGTATGGTTTAATTATTCGGCATACACGTGAACTTTGGTTTAGATTTTATCAATTACCATAAGTCAAAGCTTGCGGAAAGGGGATAACATTTTTTGCTCACGTCATATTGATCCGTACAATTTTTGGATAAGCGTGAGTGGGACAAGCTGATTGGCGTGTGGAGCTGGTTGACTGGCGGTTGTGGTTAGATTGCCTGGCGACTTGATTGAAGGACAATCTAAGTCAGATCTTGATCTAATTTATCCTTGGCGTGATTTCCTTCGAGGTTGGTCATACTTTGTCTCGGTGGTTGGCATACGTGTTGCATGGATGGTGTTCTCAAGATAGGCGTTGAGAAATCTCATGAGAGGTGACGCATAACTCCTCATCTCAACTGGAAATCAACTCTTGTTGTCACCCTTTTTTTACTTTGACTTCATCTTCAGTATTGATGAGGCCCCCCTGGGTCTCCCTTTTCCTATATAGGCTGGTCTCTTCTCCTTTGTTCAGCATCAAAAGGTGGAACCTCTGCTTATAATATTGTAATAGTTTTCTTGAAGTATTGTGAATAAAAGGCTTTGGAGGCAATTTCTATGTGGGATCTATGGATGTTTGGATAGAGCTCACTCTACATTTGTGAGGTAACCTGTATTTGTTTTCATGTTTGCATATGTTTGGGATTAACTTGCTTTCGGAAGGAAATGGTATTTTTGTAGAGATAAAAGGTAATTCTTGTTAGGTTACTCTTTTATTGCAAGTCGAGGAAGACTATTTGATATATGTATGATTTCATGCTTGGATCTACATTGTTGTTGTAGTCTCTTTCAGTTTACACAGGTATTTTTTAATCCCCATTGCTAGTATTGATAATCTTTTGTAGGAAGCTAATGCTGGAGTATTGATGAGCGAATGTGCTCTACCTTTCCTTCAGTAAAATCTGAAAATAAGCTCTGTCCCTCTGATCTCACCAAGGAAGCTTTTTCTGTCCTTTATTGCTTGCTCTACTCTGGTTTTTTTAACTTTTGATCCACAAATTTCTTAAAATTTTCTTTCGGTTTCAAACGTTTCTGTATTAGATCTAGCATATAAAGTCATATCAAAGGTAGATCTGATGTCTAAAAGTTTCTATTTCTAGTCTGCTTCAAAGGTACATTTAAAATTCTAGATCTAGTTATTTTTCTCTTTTTCCGCAAGTTTAAAAATTTTGAAAAAAAAAAAAAAAGCAGCTTGTTGAAAGAGTTTCTATGCATTTAAAGTTTGATCTAGCATTTTGTGCTTAAGATTTGCTTGCCATTCTTCTCAAGAGGCAAGCAAAGATCCTAAGAAGGCAAGCTTTCTAGCTTACCTCACTTAGTTGTTTCCTTGTTTTTTTTGGTAATCAGTTGTTACTTAGATTTTTTTTGTAAATTTTTGCATGTTGCCCAAAGACACTTCCAAAGTGTTTTTGGGCATCTTTCACTGACATATGCTTGCTGGTTTTTAGCAGGCCCATCAGAAAAGAGAAGGAAACTCTGCCCAAAATTAGCTTTTTCGAACATCCGGAGCTCCCAGGAGGCCTTCCCCTTAGTTGGGCTTATTTCCTTTGCATGTTGTAAGCCTTTGGATCCCAGATAACAAGGACCAAAGAGCATTCTCTGCTGAAGCATTGTAACCGACTCATAAAAATAAGTTTGAGTAGGCTCAGTAGAGCCTGGTCCCCATCCCCCTTGGGGGATTTGTGTCGGTGTCCTTTTCTGTTTTCTTATATGCTGGTAGCGTAGTTGTCCTTTTTTTTTTATCATTTCATGTTGTGTTTAAGTTGTGCAGAAGTAACCTGAATACTTACCCACTGCGCTATACCGAAGTACCATAAGGGAAAAGATTTGAGCAGTGTAGTAATTAAAAAAACAAAAACAATTTTGTTATGCACTGCTAAGTTAAAATAAACCCCCTCGCTTTCCCGAGTACAGGTTCGTGGATAAGGGCTTGCCCGAGTACTGAATTTGGAAAGATACTGCAGGGTTTTATCTTTTTTCTAAATCAGAAAACATGTTCTAATTAAAATAAACCAAGACTCCTTTCCCGTATGCTCTACACCGCTGCAGCTTGTCTGATCAGTTGGCTGTATCAGAAAGGGATATGAGTTACTAGATCTAATATGAAAATCCACACAAGTAATTTTCTTGAGAACTCGGGAGGTTGCAAAGAGTAATCACTACAGAGTCAGGGGGCTACTCTAAGCAGGTCTATCCTCACCCTGTTGGACACTTGGTATTACTGCTTTAGCACTCAGTTCGAAGGGACTTGACTTGTTGGGCCAAACCCACAATTTACCCATTCCTTAATCAATTCATTTAATAATTTAAAATTTACCAACCGAGACACTGCAATACTTTCACTGAGACTACACTAGCAACCCACTTTTGCAAGCACTTTTTTCATTTTGGCACTGGTCTTTTCTGTTCCTTTTTGCATAAGTTAATCTCGCAATGTGTCATTGAATTTTGTGTATCTAATTTGAGTTAAGGTGTTGCTAAGGTTAAATTGTGTTGGCAGTAATTGGTAATTTCTTAAATTCATCCATTCCATATTAAAACTTCTAGAATTAACTACTTCTCTCGTAGAGTAAAAACCTTAGATTTTACTTTTCATTAGGGTCCACCCCCCTTGGCTTCGCTAGGAGTTGGCCTAGACGGAGGAGCTGAGTATCAGGTGACAGCACTTGGCTCGAGCTTGCCCCCAAGGTCGTACCCATTGGCTTGAAGATTTCTGCCACGTTACCCGAGGTGCGAATTAGGCGGCAACAGTCCCTAACAAAGAGTTTCTATGGCTCAATGTATTTTAAGTGCTTTTGGTATATGGTGATGCAGATGGGTGTTGTTTAGGAGTTTACTATGGTGAAAAGATCACAGATCAAAAATTTAAACAGCACAAAGGTACACTTGCAATAATTTAAGGACAACACAACTGATTGATTTAGGCAAAGGCATCCATAATGAAATAAAATATGCATTTCAGATATATAAATGAAATGAGCACAAGACCAGTGCCTTATCCGATGGGTAACGAAGTCAAGATTGTAGTGCTTGGGGTGCAAAGATACGAGCGTTCAGTGTGTTTGTGAGATCATTTTGCAAGTGTTCTTTGTAAATTTTATAAATTTGTAGTGATCTTGATTATTAAGGCAAAAAAAAAAAGCAAGGTATGAGTCCAATCGGAAAAGTATACCTTCAATGGCTCCCCTTGGTGACCTGACAGATCGTCCAGTATTCTAGGCTAGGTGTTAGGGGGATTTCACTAGCAAGCTAGAACTCTATGACAACGGTGATTTCCGGCGCCATGAGTAGGAATTTCCCCACTACTTGAGTATCTCTCGAAACAACGCCGGTTCGTTGGTTTATGGGGGTGAAAGTTTTACTTATGGTTGTCACTTGTAAGATTAATCAATTTCCAATCACCGTTCTGAGTACGAATCCAACTTTTTAAGGTCGGCAGAGCATACTAAGTGAAGGAAAGCAACGAAGTAAATTTTATGGGGAATGTGTGTTAGAAATATTTTTATTAATGAGCACAAATAAAACTCTCTGACAGAGAGCGCTCTTAACTTCGTCTTATGACAAAGTTCGAGAGACTTACCATGCACAGAATTAAAAAACTTGAAATGAAAAACAACTAATCTACCCAAGAATCTCTTTCAGGTTTTAGGGCCTTAATCGTGAGAGCATGGGGGTAAGTAAAAAAACGGAAATAAAAACGACTCTCCGATAGAGAACACTCTTGATCCACAAAGTGAGATTCAAGAGATTTTGGTTTCTTTTTAAGAGACAAGCAGATTGTAAATGTGGAAACCAAGTGATAGCTCAAAAATATTAATAAACAATGACTTGAAAGAAAATAGCTTAGCAAAAATAAACTGAACTAGCAACTAGTGTTCTAAGCATAAAATGAAACTACTCTAAGCATGCTAATAACCAAACAAAAGGACAACTCAAGGCTCTTCCCCAAACGGGGAAGGAAAACACAAAGTGTGGGAGTCCTTATCCCACTTAGCCTTTTTTATTAATCAAGTACAATATTGAGGATTTTCAACCTTTTGGGAACTGAAAGTAAGCAAAAACTTGGAACAAGAAGTCTTGTGACTTCTTTTACAAAAAGGAGAGTGAGAAGCTTTAGATCTTCTTGTTTAGCACCATCTTCATTGGGTTTTGGATCTTACTTATGGTTTCTTGATGTGTTTCTCTTCTTCTTTGGGTAATCTTCAATTGTTAGGTTCAAGTCTCTCTTTGCTTCACCTTTGCACTTTATCCTCCTCTCAATACCTACAACAAACAAAAAGCCAAACAACTCTTGCACCCATTAGTCATTAGCAAAATAAATCAAACTTGAAACTAATCTAAGATTAAGATCTACAAACTTTATGGATCTAAAACTATAGAAATGAGATCTAATGCAGAGCTACACTAACAATACTAACAAACTAAACTAACAAAGAAAAAATGCAAGCTCTAAACTAACCAAAAGAAGGGGGAGCAAACAAAAAGGAAGCAGAAGAGAGAAGATGGACTAGAGGAGGAGAGGACAATGAAGAAAAGAGAAAACAAAGGGAAGGCAAGGAAGAAGGAAGAATGAAAGGTAAGACAAGAGGCAAGGAGGAAGACAAAAGAGAAAAACGAGAAGAAAGAGGAGAGAAAAGGGATATAGGATGAAAGAGGAAGGGTGAGACGAGAAGACTAGCAGAAGGGGAAGAAGATGAGAGCAAAGAAGGAAGACGTAAGCAGGAGACCAAGACAAGCCTGAAAAGCAAGATGGCAAGCTTGGTGGGAGATTCTAGGCTTGGAGAAAGGTATGACTTGGATCTTACACAGCTTAGAGATGGGCAGGACTAGTAACAAGTAACCGAAAAGAGCTTTTTAGAAGTTTGTTGGAGAAGGAAAGAAAGATTTGAAACCGCTTACAACCCTGCAAACAAAATATATTAATAACGGAACATTTGTATGGTGAAGGTATTAGATGCCGAGAGCTCCTACTAGATGCAATCCCTAAAGACACAAACACTCAATGCAAATTGATTAGAAGCCTAAGTACTAGATTGTGAGTCTTCAATAAACATAATAATCAAATTGCAATACAAGAGTAGGGTGAAAGATATATTACTTTACATAGGATGAAGGCACAATGCCAAAAGCCCATCAAATGACCTCCAAAGTCTCAATATTTCATTAACAAAAAGAAGTTTACAAATTCCACCAAGGTTTCTATACCAAACTCTCCATCCAAAATAGAGCTAAAGCCTCTACTTATACAAAATACCAAGCCCCAGGGGGCATTAATGAACCAGAGATCAAGCTTAATTAAGTGAGCTTGAACTGAGCTGCAGTAGAGAGGACCTGAGTTTGAACTGCCAACGCACCCCATCAATTCAGCGAGTCTCCCTGATCTCATGCGATGTATGACAGATTGGCTAAAGCCCGAGTAAATGATTGAAGTTTCTTTTTCTTTTGACTAAGAATCAGAGGTTCGTATCCTTACAGCTATAAACCTCTTAACCTCTCTCTGAAGGTATGTCATTTGTTCATCTAGGTGACTTGTCCCTTTGGTGACAAGATCAGAGCTTAAAAGTGTCTGAGTATGAGGCCGATCTAAAACAATCCTAGAATAGTATTGTTGTTGTTCTTTACTATTGTTATTTCCTGTACATTATCATTGTTTTATCAGTTATAATATTGTTACTTTACATGGCATTTGGTAAATCGTCTTAAAGACCAACTTTAACACAGTGACCAGTGGAGTGTTAAAGTTGAAAGAGATGAAAATTATGTTTGTAGGTATTGCAACAGTACTGTTCTGGATCTAACCTTGTTGTTTTAGTTCTATTTATACATTAAAGTATAAAAGTTCAATTGCTTATATCAAACCCTAACCCTAAACTTTAACAGTTGTTGTTCGCCGAATGCACACTTTCAGCAGAAATCTTTTGGACTGCTGTTTCCTAAGTGAGAAAGGTGTGGCCTTGGGGGTAAGCAAAGAGCCAGGTGTTGTCACCTGATCCCAGCTCCTCCGTTTAGGCTAACTCCTAACGAAGCCAAGGGGGGTAGTCCCTAAAAAAGAGTTGTCTAAGGCTCTTGTTGTTAAAATGTTTTTGGGTAAAGATGCGAATTAGTGTTGTTTAGGAGTTTTTCTGAGAAACACAATAATAAAATAAGCAATCCAAGTTGCTGTTTGCAAAACATGAGATAAATTTCATAAGAAGACAGAAATTAAAGCATCCACAACATAAGATATTTATAATAAAAAAGACAAATGGTCTGAATCAGATAATGCAAAAGAATTAAAAGGCCAGTGCAAAAATGGAGTCAAAATGTGTTGGGGATGTTGAAATACAAGTCTCAGTGATATTCGTGAGATCGTTTTGCAAATGCTCTTGGTCAATTTTATTGTGTATTTTTAAGATGATCTTGTTTATTAGATGAGGGGAATTTCACACCGATACGCGAGGTACTGGAAATCGGACCGAAAATATTCTAAGTGGCCTCGTTCAAGGACATGTTGGACCGACCAAGTCTATAGCGAGGCGTTCAATAACTAACCAGCCACTGCAAACGAGGAGGGATACCCAGCGCCCCCAATAAGGATTTGCCCACTTAGAATATTATCGCGGTCAACACCGGTTTGTTGGTTATGAGGTGGTAAATTTTTTTATGATTGTAATTGGAATTAGATGTGTGAATTAGCAAGTTACAGTGCTTCTGGGTATCTCGATCGGGTAGAGCATACACACTATAAAAATAGTAAATTCCAATTTTATGAGAGAATGTGAGTTGCAAATTTTATTAGCACACAAAGTTCTCCGACAGAGAGTGCTCTTTATCCACCTTATGGTGAGATTGAAGAGTCTTATCTAATATACAATGAGAATGCAATGTGTTATCCATTAATTTTGCACTTAGTGTATTTTTCGGTGGGCCGCCTGTTGTCCGCCGATTGCACACTAGCAGCAGAAATCTAATGAAAGCTGTCTCTTCACTTGAGAAAGTGGGAGAGGTGTGGCCTTGGGGGCAAGCACAGAGCTAGGTACTGTCACCTACTCCTAGCTCCTCCGTTTAGGCTAATTCCTAACGAAGCCAAGGGGGGTAGTCCCTACAACAGAGTTTTCTATGGCTCTTAAGTTGTCAAAGTGTTTTTAAAGGTTGCGGATGCGGATGGGTGTTGTTTAGGAGTTTTTATGATTTGAAAGTGTTTTAATTATATGAATGTGACACAAGATCAAAGAGCAATCCACGTTGCAACAAGTGATTAAAAGATAAGTTTAAATTCTAGACTTTAATTAAGCATTCAGTGATAGCAATTATAATAAACCATAGACAATTGATCAAATAATATAATTATGCAAAACAAAACAAGGACCAGTGCCTTATGTAGTCAATGATGCTGAAATGCGCCAGAGAATTAAACACACGTCTAGAAATTAAATCAGTGAATGTTAAATTGTGCGAGTGCTCTTGGTAAGTTTTAAGGATTTTAACGATGATCTTGCTTAAAGTGTCTGGGAAACCTAACCGGAAATACTTTAAGTGGCTCCGTTCGAAGACATGACGGACCTGTCTGGAATCACAAGCTAGGTGTTCAGTAACTTAACCAGCGAGTGTCCAGATTGGGTTGCCTGGCGCCCACACTTGGAATTTTCCCACTACCTGAGTATTTATCGAGACAACGCTGGTGTGTTGGTTATGGGGGTAAAAGTTTTAATTTGTGTTGTTATTGCGGTCTTAGCAAGTCCGTTCACCGTTCTGAGTACGAGCCCAACTCGAAAGACGGCAGAGCATATTAGGTGAAGGATATCAACGAAGTAAATTAATTAGAGGGAATGTGAGTTGAAAGACTTTATTAAGTAAATTGATTAAAACCCTCCGATAGAGAGCGCTCTTGACTTTGTCTTATGACAAAAGTTCAAGAGACTTGGCTAAACTATATGCTTGATGCAAGGATATGCAGTGGGAATGCTCTCCGATAGAGAGTGCTCTTGACTTGGATTACGACAAGTTCAAGAGACTTTAGTTCTTTGTTAAAAGACAAGCAGCTTGAAATAAGAACATAAAGATGATGTAGTTCAAATAAACAAAAGATGAGATGATTAAACTAACAATTAGTATCTACTTTGCAAAAATAGAAATTACTATAAGTACTTGAAATAAATCTAAGCTAAGAACAAAAAAACCATTCTTCCCCAAATGGGGAAGAAAAACCAAGTATGGGAGGCCTTATCCCACTTGGCCTTGTTTTATTAATGAGGTACAAATGCCTTGGGAATTTAACCCTTGTAAGGACTTTTGAAAACTAACTTAAGTAAAAATGAAAAAACTCTTATGAGTTTGTACAAAGGAGAATGACTTCTTTTTGGTTTTGGATCCTTGTCTTTGGATCTAATTCTGCTTGCTCTTTTTTGCTTGGTTTTGCTTTTAGTTCACCCGTGGATAAGAGCTCTAAACAAGGACTAGTAAGAGTGTTAGGAAACCAAATTTAACTTGTGATTCGAAAAGATTAAGTGGATGAGAAGACAAGTGTATTATGAGATGAAACAAAAGACCAAAACAATGGAATGAGACCCAAAATCAAAACTTGGAAAGGACCAGGCAAGCTCACTGATTTTTATGTAAAATGCACGATTTTTGATGAAACGACTTGAGACTTTTTTCGAATTTAAATTTAAATATTTTTTAACATTCTAGGCTAATTTCCAGAATCTGGAAAATAGCAGAAAATTGCAGTAAATCAGTAAAAAAAACAACAAGTACAAAATTGCACGTTTTTCGAGAAAAAAGTCAAAATTAAAAAATAAAATTTTTGAAATTTTTTTCTTCTTCTGATTTTATGAATTTCCAGAATTAAAAAAAAATGAAAAAACAAAAAAAAACAGCAAGCCTAAAAGTGGAAAATTTGCATGTTTTTCAAGAAAACTCGTGCACGTTTTCCAAGGCAAAAAAAAGATGGATTTACAACAAAATGGAAATGAAACTAGATCTTTAAAAGTGGGCATTTAGAAAGATGGATCTAGCTTTGAAAAAGTAGATCTAAGGCTAGAAAGCCTAGATTTAACTTAGTAGAAGCCAAGCAAGCTTGAAATAAAGATTTAAATGACTTGATAACTTTTACAAAAGTGGAAAAGAGGTAGGATAGAACCTTGAAAACAGAGATCCACTTGTAGTAACCAATGTAACCAAGAGAATTTTTTGAAGTTTGTTGGAGAAGGCAAGAAAGATCTGGAACCGCTTGCAACCCTGCAAACAAAATATATTAATAATGGAACACTTGTATGGTGAAGGTATTAGATTCCGAAATCTCCTACTAGATGCAATCCCTGAAGACAGAAACACTCAATGTAGATTTGATTAGAAGCCTAAGTATTAGATTGTTAGTATTCAATAAACATAATAATCAAATTGCAATACAAGGGTAGGGTGAAAGAGATATTACTTCACATAGGATGAAGACACAATGCCAAAAGCCCATCAAATGACCTCCAAAGTCTCAATATTTTATTAACAAAAGAAGCTTACAAAATCCAACAGAGTTTCTATGCCAAACTCTCCATCATGATAGAGCTGAAAGAGCCTCTATTTATACAATGAATGAAGACCAAAACCCTAAACCAAATTAAGAGTAACACCGGAGTAATTGAATGAGCTCGGCATGATGATTTGGAGTTGAACTGAGCTGCAACTGAGTGCTAGAGTAATGAGAGGGGGTGAGGTGGCTCATCCTCCCTCGTAATGATCACCCAACCAATAGATAACCCACACTTCAACCAAAAACGGATTTGACCAAAGAGGGCAAATTTATGACTGATAGTTCAACTGCTACACTCCGATACTTGATCTGAAACTGACCGATATTGATTGGAATCATCATAAATGCTCCGTGCCATGTCATTTAGCCTTTTATTTCACTGATTTTGGATTAATTTGGAGAGTTTTAATTTTCTCCAAAATAATCATTTTTTAATAAATAATCATTTTTTTCTCCAAAAATGACTTTTTTGAGAAAATGGGTATTATGTGTCCGATTGATGATCTGAAAGTTGGATCTGACTGGCTGGCCGATCAAGAATGATTTTTGGCTTAAGGTTAGAGCCTTCAATCACTGAAAACGGGGTCCGGATGACTAACTTATTACAAACGGGATTTTTCCAATTAATTTATGGAAAAATTAATCAAAAAACTTAAGGAAATAATAAAAAAATTAGAAAATTAAAAAATAATTTTTTAATCCGTTCGATAAAAAATTTTCGGAAATTTTTTAAAGGTCCTATTGACCTAGGACAAGACCATGCTCTATTCTAACTATGCCTAGTAGGTTTATAAACACTTAGTTGGGGTCTAATAACCCCCCAAGGCCCATAATTCAAAATCGGGCATTCCAGCTTTGGAGGAAGTAGGAGAAAACCTTGTCAATTATACTTGGCTATAGGAAAAGCATAATTGTCAAGGGAAAAAAACTCTCTGGAATACCTTAGTTGAGATTCTACATCTTAGGAGACCGAACCACTCAAAATACCCTACTAGCACATTTTATTACAAACCCCGCGGGGCCATGGTCATAATTATTCAAAATAAAAACTGACTAGCCAAAACTGGCTAGACACAAAGGCGGATCATCTGATACACTAAAAACAAACATTTATCATGTTCGTCAACTGGCGGCTCCTCAACTAACCCAACTATGGTACAAAAAAGTGGATAACACCGCCAGAGTATTAAACAAGTAACTTGTTCATGATCAGAGTTCAGAAGTCTGCCAGCCTTTTTTTGGGAGTCTATTTGAAGTTTTTTGTAAATACATGTTCATACCCCCTTGGGAAATTGTAAAAAATGCCCTATCATTTAATTTTTTATAAAAGGCTCTGCTTCTCGGACTTAAGCATCAAGCTAACTAGCCCAGAGTGTTTTTTCCCTTGGTTATTATTGGTTGTTGAACAAATGACTAATAATTTCTGAGTTTTTCACTCACACCTCCAAAGCTGGGGTAGTTGTCTTGGTGTTTCGGCCTTAGGAGGTTATTAGAGCCTTCGTGTCAGTGTTTTTAACCATGCTAGGCATTCCGATTGAGTCGTATGAACATGTACTAGGTCCCCCTAGAGTTTTGTTTGATTACGAGAAAAAATAATTTTTTCTGTTTTTAAGCCATTTTTAATGGTTTAAATGAAAAAATGAAAAATGTAAAAAATATGTGATCCGGACTCCGTTTTCGGCATAGTTGGGCTCATTTTCAAGCCCGAAGCAACATATTTAACCCACGGGCCACTTTCACTATGTTTCAGCCAACTGAAGCATCCCGAAAGGCATCATTCGGCTAACATAGCATCAGAGTATCATTTAAATGCTAAATTTGGACAAATTGACACAGAAGGACAAATTCAAAAAGTAAAAAATTATTTAAAAAATGGTGAGAAAGTGACATGGCATGGGTTCCCCATGGATTTGCTAACCTCTTCAAAGTTATAACTAAAAGTTTGGCTTATAATTTTTTTAAATGGTGAATTAATAAAAGGAGGGTGACGTGAGGGTGAAGAAAGCTCACGAATGGTGTGAAGGTTGTGGTGAATGGGTGAGGGTGGACCCCTCCCCATATATTATATTATTTTTTAACCATGGCATATTTTTCCAATACAAACCATTTGCGTATCATATAACTTTCCAAAAATAAAGAGTGGTTGCGAATTATCAAGGTGGAGGGTGACGTGAGGAGAAGATGACTCACGCTAGTGTGATGGTGTGAGTGGTAGTGGGGTGGACCCCTCCCCATATATTACATTAATTTAATGACATGGATATCATATGAGTTTAAACCGTGGCATATAAATCCAATACATGCAAATGGTTTCAAGTTAGCATGGTGACGTCAATCCAAGCTTGGAGCTCACGCTAGCTTGTTTGGAGGCTTGCGAATGGAAAGGGGGTGGACCCCTCCTTTTACCTTTATTTATTTCAAACTTTGGTTTGGTTTAAAACAAAGATTCCATTTAATTTTTCATTCACGCCAATTCCAATGTGTCGTACCATTTGCATGAGGAAGAGGCTCACATGTTGCAAGTTTGGTAAGGTTGTTGGTGATGTGGCCCTTAGGACCTGAGTTGGTAGCAGAGGTGGCATCTACCTCTCTAGTTCCTCTTCACTTCAACAAAGGTTTAGTTCAGTTTAGCTCCTCTTCAACTCAGTTAACTCTGGGTTGTTCTTGAGTTCATTAATTCCCCCCTGGGGCTTGGTTTTTGTATATATAGAGGTGCTTTGCACTCTCTTCGGGTGGATGATTTTGCAGAGGACCTCTGCTCGTATGATTGTAATTTCCTATCTTTCTTATGAATAAAATTGAGTCTTTGGAGGACAATTTGATGGTGCAAGAACTTTCATGGTCAATATTCGACTTATAACTGAGGTGATATCTGTGTAGCTATTTTATTATTTATGCATGCTGCGTCATCTAGCTTAGAAGGTTATATTCTAATCCATAGAGAAGGCATTTGAAGTTTCAACTTGCTTGCTTATGTGTAGTTATATACGATCTAAGAGTTGCATTTTGTAGTCAGTTATACTTATGCGCATTTGTTCTTGTTTAATTTACCATACTAGATCTAATCACTTGCTTGAAGGGTATTGTAGTTTTGCAGATCACCAAACGTGAAGTGGAGATCGGGGCTCAGTTGCATCTTATCTCTCTTCACTCTATTTTTCTAATGTTTCTTGTCCCATAGGTTCCCTCCATGCTCAAATTTATTCAAGCTTGGGCTTGAAGTCTTCCTTATCCATCCTCAAACTTCAGAAAATATTGCTTTCCGGTTATTTTTGTTTTGTTTCATAACAAGTAGATCTAAGTGTTAAATATTATCCTTCCTGTCTCGTTATATAGATCTAAGAGGTTTTTAAATTTTATCTTACCAAAAGCTTAGATCTCGCTTTGTTTAGTCTTAGTACTTGAAGTAGCATATTATTCCTATCAATTGCAAGTACTAGAGCTTAAATTTTCAGGCATTTTGGGATAACATGCAAGCTTTTCTTGAGTTTTGTGTTGGCTAGGTTTTGTACTCATCTTTCAGGAAATAAGAGTTTTGGAGGCGCATGCAAAGACTTGAACCATAAAAAGGGCTCCTTCCAACCCCCTCTCCCAATCTCCCACTTCTTCTCTACCCATTCTTCAAATTTTTGGAAACTTTTTTGATCCTAACTCCAAAGGACAAAATGTATTACTAAAAGAAAAAAGATATTGTAAGCAAGTTAATAAAGAGCAAGTGGGATAAAGGCTCCCACACCCCAATTCCCCCATTTGGGGGAATCCTGTATCGTCCCTTGTTTTTTGTTTTCTTTGTTTTTTGCATGCATAATAATGCTTTAGAGTAGATTAGTCTCTTTTGCTTTCATAAAATGATAAATCTTTGTTAGTAAATATTTACTTTTAGCATTTTTTATTTTATTCAATTGCTAAAAGAAAAAGAAAGAACCGAAAGTCTCTTGAACCTGTCATAAGACAAGTCAAGAGCACTCTTTGTCAGAGAGCACTTGCATTGCATTCGCATCATAGATTAGATAAGCCTCTTGAACATTGTCATAAGACGAAGTCAAGAGAGCTCTCTATCAGAGAGTCTTTTTTTTTGTGCTCTTAAGAAAAACTTCAACCTCACATCCCCCTGTTGTCATCCAAAACTGGCACGCGGGTGCTGAAAACCCAAACCGCGGGTGCGCTGGCCCGGCAACAACTTCTCGAGAGAGAGGCCAATGTCACCACACCTTCTCTCTCCTCGCTTTAGGCTGGCTCTTCTCCAGCTCTAGGGGGTTTCCCTAAGTTAGGATCCCTAAGGCAGGTGCGGCTAAAGGTAAGGTGATCTGAAGAGGCTGCCTTAGAGAAACACGGGTAGCAGAAAAGTAAAATGAATCGGATTGATGGGAAGGAAGGGAAAGGGAGGACCAGTCCCCGAGGGAAGGCCAGTGCCAGTACCACAAGGGTGAATGGAGTCAGAAGGGGACTCAGAAAGGCTTTGCGTTTTGCAGAAGGGAGATCAGGCTGGTTTGTTCCATAATCAGAGGCCAGGTGAATGGAAGTATAACTGACTACTTTCCATTACTCCCAGACCTCCAAGAACATAACGATGATAAGCAACTTGGCAGCTGCAAATGCTTGCCCAACGTGCTAGATTGTTAGCCTTCTATTTCAGCTTAGTCTACAACTCATGAAAACACAAGACTACAACAGAGAAACCCAACATGTCCAAAAACTCAACATGATTTTCTTTATTAACTCTGGGGAAAAAATCCTCCCAGCCCAAAAACATTCCATCTTTACAAAGAAAGAGCCCTGCTCTTCATAAGCCAAAAAGGCTCTCCAGAAATAAGATCACAGAATCTAGAGACAAAGTAGGATCATATATCTACTTTTTCTCAATCATATTCAAAAAATAAAAACTAGACTCTCAAGTAACTAAAGTAAACTTCTCCCTTTAGCCACTAGAAAGCTACTTTATTAAAGTGAACTAACACTTAGTCTACCCTAAAGATCTCCTCTTAGCTAAAACATATCCAATACTTGATCTAGAGCTTGCCGAATCCAGAATCCAATCCTCAAACCATCAGCTGAGAAATCAAACAACCAGTTGCCAGCATAAACGTGGAGCCCAAATAATGAGTTGGTCTGCCACTAAAAGAGAACGCAGAAACTTATCAGCACCAGTATATAGCTGTCGGGAATCACGAACCAAATCCCATGAAATTTCAGATGGAAATCACCAAATACCAGTGAGATGCTCTAAGGCTCCACGTGAGATGAGTCTTTTCGTCATGCTGCTCACGGCAATCCACTCGGCTTCCAAAGATGAATTTGCGATTTGGCAAATTTTAATTTCAATCATGTTGAGCCTCGAGTTATATAAAACTGTGGAAAAGCTGCAAGTCACTGGCTGTAAAGACAAAGAAACAATCTTCTTGTCGTTGAGAGACTATTCGGTGGGGCCGGTTCAGAAATCACGAACTGGCTGTAATGGTTGAAAGTTAAAACGTGGGCTGTTGACAGGCAGCCACGTTACATAGTTTGAAACTTCAACGAGCCGTGAACTTCTCTAACGCTGATCCACTCCATAATTTCGCGATTTGGCTGTGAATGTCCACGTAGCAACCGAGATACCATTGATGTTACCGCCATATCACTGCACTTTGTATTCGCTGCCAATTACATAACTAATAATGCCCATAATCAGCTCCAGGCCAATTCCCAACGTTTATGTAAATTGATTAAACTCTCGGTCAACTGGGAAATGCCACCGAATACCCGTGAAGAAATGCACGATGAATGCCAATGGAAATGCGATTTGTCAATCCTATGAGCGTTGGCATTTAAGATTTATTTTATCATGTTTAGATTTTTTTCTGTTTCAATTTCTCCAGTTCAGTAACACATCCATCATCCTTAGTGAAAGGTGCTATACTTGGTCCGATAATACGCTGCTCCCAGTCTTCCTTCAGTCGCATATCTGGAAGAATTTTAGAAGATGAATTCTCTTCATGAGACAGAAGGTAGGGTCCTGTTTCATCCATCCGTGAACCTATAGCTCCCCTACCACGCTTGGCCCCTGAGCGTAGGAAGTCATCAACATCTTCATCTAGTAGGCCCTTATGCAAATAGAAATCTTGAAGAAGCTTTGATCCACCACAGAGTTTAATGTCACAAAAAGACATATTTAGCATTGCAACTGTTGTTGATAGCTTTGACATGGTCCCACTTAATTTCAAAGCTCCATCTAATGTGCGTGCCTCCAATTGCCAATGCTGAGATACTTGATGATGATTGGAGAAGGTGGCAAAGACTTTCTACTAACACTTTATTCAGCTTCACATTTGTTATGTCAAGATCTGAAAAGCTTTTTAACATAGAAAGTTTCTTCAGCAGAGCAGCCATGGCATTTTCAGAAATGGGGCCATTTTTACCTATTGATAATTTCATAAGTCCAAACTCTGGATGCAGTGCCTGGCCAATGCCTTGAATTGTTTTGCTAGTAAGAGCACAATCCTCCACGTTTAAGATTGCCAATGCTTTGCAAACTTCTATAATTTTATAGAGATAGCGAGCACAGCCATCTGTCAGGCGATTCCCAGACAGATTCAACACTTCAAGCCGATACAAAGATACAGGACATTTGCAAATCTGAATGAGAGCACTTGCTCCCAATTGGTTATCATGAATATCCAATGTCAAACCAGGACCATCTTCGTTTGAAGCCGCAATACTTTTTTGTATATTGTTCATGGTTTCATTCTCTAGAGCATTATGAGATAAATCCAGATGTGAGAATATCACATCTTTGCCAAGTGCCTTGAGCAAAGGCAACACTGAAACATCTTCTAGCTCACAATCAGATGCCACATCTTGTATAGTTTGCTTAAAAGCTTTTGATTGGGGTTTTGATTGCATCCCTTGCAGAAAACTAAGTATCGTTCTGCCAAGGTTATTCGAACCCATCTATCTCATTGATTTTGCAGGTAGATATGCTGGAACCCTTCAGGATGCAAAACCACAGACTTATCTTGAGAACATGAATGTGTTCCCTCATGAGAAGGAAAACATCGAGTATTGTTACCTTGGCATGAATGATCAATGCCCTAGTTCTGTTTGCTCATATTCTCGTGCTCTGACAACAGTAATTGAAGTCTCTTCACCTCCTTTGTGAGGGCCAAATTCTTTGACCGCTCTACAAGTAGATCGTTTTGGCACTCAGTATTTTTGTGCTCTAGTTGCCTTACCCTATTTAAAGCCAATGTATTAATAAGCTCTAACTGTAACCGATCATTCTCTTTTTTATGCAACTCCAACAATTTATCAGCAGACAATGTGCAAGGAACAGAGGAGATAACAGGAAGGAACAGAGGATACACGGTGGATTTAAGGTTGTATATTACTCTCTTTGCAGTAAAACAAAGCAGGAAATAAATCTAAAGCTAAGTGCTTTAAATGAAATGAAAGAACTTGAAACTAAACTAAAGCAAATATGCTAACCACACAACAATCTTTTCAAAAGAGAAGGGTGTGTAAAAAATAGAAATCTAGATCTACTTGCATGAAAAGCAAATTAACAACTAGTAAGCTACTCCACCTCTAATCTAATCTACTTACAATAGATTTACAAAGCCTTTGAAATGATTTGAGAATACCCCAAGAGAATCTCTCTTTGGGGTTTACAAATACCAAAAGAAGTGGAGAGAAATGGGGGTTTGGGCCCCCTTTTGAACTGGATGGTTCTTGAGGCTTCTCTGGCCCAAAATGGGCAGTACTTCCTTTCCTCCTATGTAAAACCTGCAATAAAACAACAAAATATGTTTGCTGGAAATCATAGTAAACACTAAAGAAAACTTGTTAGAAAAATTAGTCCAAAAATCCCCAAATAAGGGCAAAAATCTAAGTGTAAAAATGCTTAAAATGAGATATTTAGAGGGCTGGAAAATGAGTTTCCAGCCACTTAAATGATGTTAAAACAGTAGATCTGAAGTATTGAACTAATATACTAAGGGTTAGGGCCTTAAAACCAAGGTTTTTATCACTATACAAAGATAAAAACTGAGTTTTAAAACCCTTGTAAACAAATGTGCGAAAATGGAAAACAAAATTATAACCAATGGAGAAAGATGCTCCTTTGTTCTAGATCCCTGCAAATAGACTTATGAGAGCTGCAAAATGTAAACCAAGAGGTGAGCATCCAATAAATCTACCAAAATACTTTGATAAATCTAAAAAAACTCACAAATGAAAGGTATCTAGGCTAATACAAATGCAAATCAAATAAATATATATAAAGCAAGCTACCTCATCCAAAGACACATGAAATGTAGAAGGGAGCCACCAAAAATTCCTCCAAAGATCACTTGTATTAAGCCCAACCAGGGCAAGATTTGACACAAAATAAGCCTACAGGGCTTGAGCAAAATGAAAGAGCATGAAAAGAAAATAAGGGAGGAGTGATTCCAACAGCATAACAATAGCTTGAGAGTTGATGTATAATGGGGGGGGGGGAGACCTTCTTTTATAGTTGAAAAGATCCCAAACCCACTCCTAAATCAAGGTTCCAAAACATAGATCTAAACTCTAGCTCTCCTCCACCCTTAGATCTAGGTTTGTTGACTTTGCAAGCCATCCACCAATCATAAGCAAGGGGGTCTCTTCAAATCAATGGTAAAAAAGATAGATCCATGTCACAATGAAGCTTAACCCTTAGATCTAGGGTTTCCATGACTCAAGTGGGGCCTCCTTTGACTCAAATTTTTATTTTTTTATTTTTTATCTTTTATTTGGGGCCTCTTTTAACTCAAATTTTGATTTTGATTTTTTTGTCCTTTTATTTTTAATCTTTGATTCTTTTATTTTATCTTTTATCTTTTATTTTTTATTTTTTATTAAGACAAGAAGGGCGCCCCACTTAGGAGATCTTAAAAAATTATTTTGACCATGGGGGGGGTTTATTTAAAAATAAAAATTGACTAAGATTAGCCACCCCCCAAACTTAATTACCATGGCCTTATTTGATTTTTTCCTTCAAAATCAAATAATTTAATTTTTTACCCTAGGAAATTAAATTAATTTCCTAGGAAATTAAATTAATTTCCTAGGAAAAAATATCTTGTCTTAACCAAAATTGGTCTAACTTCCTAACCCCTTGTTAGAATGACATGAGACTTGAACCAATGGCTTAGGGGGTGTCATAGCATTTTCATTTGCATTCATAGTCCCTATTACACAATGCCAAGGTTCAATAGATTACAATATTACATCAAAACTTAATTAATTAACCACCAAATGGTAAAGTTAATTAATTAGGAAAATAATAATAATAATAATAATAATAAATACAAAAACCTAACGAAATTCCGCAAGATTAAAAGAGATTCTTAGCATGGTCACGAATAACATTTTGAACCCTTAGCCACCCCATGGACTTGATTATTAGAACGCCCGTCACCACTTTGGAGGATTTTGAGTGAAAAACCTAACCAATTAAAATCGTTAAAGAACAAGATTAATTGGAAAAAGAAAAAAACACTCGATGAGGGGACTTCCCTAACAATCAGTTCCATGGTGTGGCGTTCATATCATATGACCCACACTAGCACATAGAATTACATTAATTTTCCCACGCAAGTGAGCGGACATTTCGTTTACAAAGGGGCTAATTGCCCTGCAGAGTGAAAAATCCCTAGATTTTTTCATGGTACAAATTGTACAATAATGTACATCTTCAATGTACATGACGTTGCCACCTAGTCGAAATAGGTGAGCAACATCTAGCTCCAACTAGGGGACATGCGTTTGATCATCGGAGAGCGTATGAGAACTCCAGAACCTGCAACCACAGACTCTCACCAATAACCAACATAAGACCTCCAGCAAAACCAATAAATAAACAATAAACAATATAAATAAATGAAATTGCTATACAAATAGCTATACATATATGCATAAACAATAAACGAGTGAAATAATACAAAACTTCAAAGAAATGCAAGGGAAAAGGATTAGAGATACGTTACAGAAGGGTGACCCTTTGGACACCATGTTGATTCTATGTCTAGAAAAGTTTGAGCTGTTGACCATTACTTGGAGTGTTCAATGGCTCACCATTCAAGTGATCAAGGTGGAAGGAATTTGGACCTGCTACTGATCTGATCACATAAGGGCCTAACCATAGGCTGTCAAAGTTCCCATGTTTTCCTTGCTTTTCTCTACCTTTGTCCCATAACACAACTGTATCCCCACTTTGAAGTCTCTCTGTCTAGTTGACTTGTCAAAGGTTTTCTTTGTCTTTCCTGACTTCTAAAGTTTTGTTCATAAGCTTTTCATCTTATTTCATCCAACTCTACTAACTGTTTTATTCTGTTTTGAAGTGCAGTTTCCTCTAAGTCAACCCCCTGAAGCAACTGACACACTGGAAGAGTAAGGTGAACTGGTAGTTGTGCCTCTAAACCATAGACTAACTCAAAAGGACTCTTGCTTGTGGATTGTGGAGGATTTCTTTGTTATTCTATTAGCCCATAAAGCATACTTAACTTTACTGTCCCAAGACCTTTTGTTTTCCCCCACAATTTTCTTGACTATGGTCATTAGTTTTTTATTACTAGATTCTGCTTGACCATTTCCTTGAGGATAATAATCTAATGCATGAGATAAAACTACGCCATACCTTAAACAAAATGCAGACATTTCAGCTAAACAAAAGGCTTTAGCATTATCTGTTACTATCTTTGAAGGCACTCCAAATCTTGTTATTATCCTATCTTCAAGAAAATCCATGACTATTTTTTCAGTTGCTGATTTAGTGGGAATGGCCTCTACCCATTTAGTGAAGTAATTTGTAGCTGTTATAATCCATGAAAAACCATTACTTGAATTATCCTTAAACTTCCCTATGAAATCTAAACCCCACTGCTGAAAAGGTGGCTCTACAACAACTGGCTGAAGGGGAAGGGTAGCTAACTTCTGTTTTCTAGTGAACAATTGACAAGGTTCACATTTTCTTACAAACTGATGCACATCTGAAAAGATGGCGGGCCAATAGTAACCCGCTCTAAGAATTTTATGAGTAGTAGTTCTAGCAGCAAAATGACCACCACAAAATCCACCATGAAAATCATCCATTAGTTTTTTAGCTTCAACTTCATCCACACATCTAAGGATAATACCATCTGGATTCCTCCATCCTAAACCATCTTTAATCATGACATACTTGGACGCTTTAATCCTTAAGGCTCTTCTTTTATGACCAACAAGGTGACTTGGGCATGCGAGATTCTTAAGATAAAAAATAATATCTGAATACTATTCAACCTGCTCAAGCTTTAACAAATTTGGGGATGACTTTGGAACATTAATCTGACACATCATATCCCGATCAACCAAACCTAAATCCTTCTCATTACTTTCTTCTAACATTTTAGCTAGACCTTGTCCTTTGATCAACTTTGTGGGTTTAATTTCTAAGTCATATTCTTGAATTTTAGCCGCCCACCTACCTCTTGGACCTAGACCTTCTTCTTGAGTCAACACATCTTTAATTGCTGAACTAGGAACATACCCAATTACTTTGGCATACCCAATAAATATTCTGAAATGCTTAAGGGATTTTACCAAAACATATGCTTGCTTTTCTACAATGTGATATTTTAATTCTGAATCTCTTAAAATTTTACTCATGTATGCTATGGGCTGTTCTTGGCCTTGGTCATTTTTCTGTAGCAAAACACCAGCAAGGGTGTCTTCAGATGCAAAGGAAAAAATGTATAAGTCTTTAGAATAATCTGGACTTATCAAAATAGGAGCTTGGGCACATGCATCTTTTATTTGCTGGCAGGCTCTTTTACTAGTGTCATCCCACTGAAATTTAACATCATTTCTAAGCAACCTATTGAAGGGCTTAGTTACTTCTCCTAGGTTAGGAATAAATCTCCTAAGAAAATTAATTGTTCCAAAGAAGGATTGAAGGCCCTTCTTATTGTGTGGCAAGGGGATCTTAGCAATGGCTGCAATCCTTTCTGGATCTATTTTCACACCATCTTTACAAATTATGTGACCCAACAACTTCCCCTCTTTTACCCCGAAAACTGATTTAGTTGGATTTAATGAAATCTCAAACTCTCTGCATCTTTCAAAAGCCTGTTTTAAATGCCCTATGTGACTTTTCCCATCCTTATAAAAAACTATTAAATCATCCTGATAAATTTCAATAATCTTTCCAATTAAACCTCTGAAAGCATAATCCATAGCTCTTTGAGAAGTAGCTCTAGCATTAGACAAACCAAAAGGAATCCTTAGATATTCAAAAGTTCCCCATGAAGTTGTGAATGTAGTTTTATGCCTATCTTCTTCTTTGACTCTGACTTGGTTATAACCAGAAAAACCATCAAGCATTGAAATCATACCAGATCCTGTTACTCTTTGCAATAAAGTTTCCATTTTAGGGAGGGGATAGTTATCTTTTTCACACATAATATTTAGATTTCTGAAGTCCACACACAACCTTATTTGACCAGTCTTCTTCCTAACCCCACCAAGTTTGAGCACCAAGAAGAATGTCTAGTGTGGGCTATAATTCCAGCTGCTAACATCTTTTTCAATTCTTGTTGTACTAAGGGGGCCAACTTAGGATTTATTTGCCTAAGTTTCTATCTAAAGGGCTTAGTCTCTTCCTTAAGTGGAATAGTGTACTGAATCACATCCTCCCTATAGACTTTTAATTCATCATATGTGAAGGCTAGAACATCTCTATATTCCCTTAGTAACTTAATGATTTGTTCTCTTTCTTCTTTGGGTGTCTTTTTCCCAACCTTGACCATTCTAGGTTCTTCGTGAGTTCCTATGTTGACTTCAAGGTAATCACAAGGTTTTGTTCTGGATTCTTCCTTTGGCTTGTGACCATCTTGTCTATCAAATGCCTTATCTAAAGCCACCAGTTTTCTAGGGGCTGGATTGAGCTTTTGACTTTCTTCTGCATAATAACAACCCTCCTCTTCTTCACTAATGTGAAAACCAGCAAATTCTTTCGCACTATTTAAGAATTTAATCACTTACTTATCATCATCAAAAACTTGCCAGTTATCTACATTATCTGGAACTGAAGGCCTAAAAATAACTTCCATTTTAACCTCTTTATCAACTAATTTTGGTGATCTTTGAAGGCTAGAAGCAGCAACCGCAAGTCTATCTGCCTTAGTATTAAACTCTCTAGAAATTGCAGCAAACTCTATGTGATCAAAACATGGAATCATATCCAAAATTGCATCCCTATACCTCCTTAACCTTTCTGATTTGCATGCAAACTGTTTGTTGACTTGTGTAATGATCAAATCTGAATCACCTTTAACTTCTAACCTTTTTATACCTATGTCTTTACACAACTCTAAACCAAGGAGTAAAGCTTCATACTCGGCCACATTATTAGTGGCATTAAATTCTAGGCTATATGAAAAGTTGAATTCCTGTTGAGAAGGAGATTCAATGACTATGCCTGCGCCCTTACCCGATCTAGAAAAATCCCCATCAAAATGCATATGCCAAACTTGTTTAACTCTTTCTTCTTCTGATGTTTCTTCTATGGGTTCCAAGGAGTTAGCCAAGAGAGCATAATTTCCAAAATCATTAGTTTTATACTTTAATTCATTACTTGGCTTTCTTGTGTCTTCTACATGGTACTTCATTTCCAACTCTCTATTTGATCTTATGTAAGTTCCTTCAGGAGTTGGGATGGTGGCATAGGTTAAGTCCATTTGAATATTTCCTCCTAAGTTTGCTCCAGTTTTTCTTGAGAGTAACATACCCCATGCATCAAGGACATCTATCACTACTATATCCATTTCAATCTGAATATCTGGAAATGCTGCTAAATGTACTTGTAAACCTTTAATCAAGCCAAAAAATTCAATCTTCTTACTGTCCATAGCACAAATGTTATGGTAAGGCCTTGAAATCCTCAAATTTAACTGTTCCTTAACTTTCTTCGTCATGATATTTGAGCTAGCTCCTGAATCTAGCATGCAATTATGAAGAAGATGATTGTTAACTAACAATGAAATGAAGAATGGTTGATTCTTTTCATTTCCTTTATCCATACCTTGTAAAATGATAGGTGCATCCTGATAGGCTATGGCTTTGTCAACATTACCCTGAGAAGGCTCTTCTATAGCTTTAAGTAACTTTCCCTTTTGAGAAGGTATCTTCATGATTTTTGCCACAAGAACCAACATCTTAGCATTACTTAACCAACCTCCTAAATCAATGTTTAATTCTGTAGTAGGAGCGATTTAATTAGGAGGGGGAGGAGGTACCTTAGCCAATGTTTAATTCTGTAGTAGGAGCGATTGAATTAGGAGGGGGAGGAGGTACCTTAGGGACATTTGCTGGAGTTATTTCTCTATCCTAACTTTTTTTACCATTTCTTTGGTAAGTCATGCCCCTATATCTAGAAAAATATGAAACTTGCTACTCACTAGGCTTAGGACCAAAGGCTGCTTTTGCTACTTCATTTACTGACTCAACACTTTGACTACTTTCTACCAAATCCATCCAATCATACATGCCAATGTCATACTTCTGCCCACACATATTTACTTGTTCATTTTTTGTTTTTTCAGCCATTTTCTCACTTAGGATTTGCAAAAAGACTTGACAAGTATTTTCTTCATGAAAATCTCCACAAGGTCTACATTATGGAATGGCTTGATGATCAGTCATATTGGTAGACTCTAAAGGATTTGGGGGCCTTTGATCTTGAGGTGGGGGCCTTCTTTGGTTTTGCCACCTATCATTTGGCTTGTTTGGATGGAAATTATTTCCCCTATTTCTTTCCAAGGAAACTACCTTGTTTTGTAATGCTGTTTGGTTTGCCTGCATGGCAGCCAACTGATTAGCATGATTCACTTCCATTTGTTTAATCAATTGGGGGTGAGCTTATCTATGGAGTCACCTTGAGGTTCCTAGTTTTCAAACATAATTTTTTTTACTTCATTAGCCTTTGAAGAACTACCCCTTGAAAACCCAGGAATATTAGATTTACCAGCAGCTTGCATGTTTTTATCTATCTTGATGGCTTTATCTTGTGCATCCTTAAGATTTGTAGGTTCCTTATCCCTTATATGATATTTCATTTCTCCTTCAAATGCTTGGATGTAATAAATCAAGAGAGATGCTTCTTGGGGCTTGATGTCTGCAGGGAGACTTTTTACTAAGTCATTAAACCTTTTATTAAATTCTTCCATGGTTTCATTTTCTTGCTTGTGGCTAGTATTCCAGACTGCCAACAAGAAATGGCTATCCCTTCTATCACCCCATCTATCATTGAAGGCTTCAATGATTTATTTAAAAGTTTTGAACTTATTGTCATTCTGCTCTTCAAACCATTCCATGGCATCATCCTCTAAAGAAAAAACAAACAGCCTCATCTTGACATCCTCATAGTTACTAGCATTACACCACTTGGCAATGCACTGGTTGAATTTGGTGATGTGAGACTTGGCATTGATGGCATTATTACCCTGAAAGGAAGGTAACTTTTCTATAGCTTTATCTGGCAAAGCATGAAGATAACCAACGATGTTAGAGAAATCACATGGCTTGCATAGATCATCCATTGGTGAGGGTTGGTTGTTTTGGGCAAACAATAAACGGATATCAGAGGTAGCCTCTTCTCCAAGATTTGCAAGGAGTCTACAGGGAGCAAGTCTATTTAACCTCCTATATACCCTTTTAGGCTCGGTGAGGGAGTTGAGTAGACCACTTGAATGGCTCCGGGTAGAATACCTCACTATATTTTGAAGTGGAGTCACCACTTGGAGAAAATGATAGCTCTAATATGGCTAAACAAATTACTAAAATTTAATTAAAGAATATTATTAACAGTTTAAAGAATTAAAAAAAAAATAAAAAACCATAAATTAATTAATTAAGTCCGACCAATGACAAATGACTTGTCCTCGACAACGGCACCAAAGATGTTGCCACCTAATACACACTTTATGAAAGAGGAAAGTCAATAACCTGCTAAGGGCAAGTGAGAGTTGGGGACCACTGTCACCACCGTCCACAGCTCCTTCGTTTGGGCAAGATCCTAACAGAGCCAAGGGGGGTAGTCCCTGTGGAATACTAAGTTCCTAAGTTTATCAACAATTTAGTTAATGGGATCTTTATTAAGGTGTGTAGGCTAAGGTCTTGCACTATCTAAAAGATGACAAGCAACCAATGCAAATGCAAATTTTCACTTTCAATGACAGTCAAACCTTTTAGATCAATAAAACCAGTGCCTATAAATGAAATGGAGTCAAGACAAATGCAACTTTCAGATGAAATACAGATCCAGGTTAATTAGTCTACAGTTTAAGTGTTTTCTAACTGAACGAGATTACAAACAAGTTAAATACTACGGACAATATGCACAGATAATAAATGATTAGCTAAATACTTAAAGTAATGACAATCAGTTCAGCAGCATAAACAAATGAACATATGAGCTTGATTACATTAACACAGTTGGGCAACTCCATCCTGTTACCACAGAAACCTAGAGCCAAGCGAGAGAGTACAGTCAAGAGCATGATACAAATGATGAAGAGTCCCTTACACCTGACATGGATGACGACTATGAGACTTTAGTTGAAAATCCAATCTTAGAAGTTTTGTGTGATGAGAATCCTCCATGCTCTTCACCTGATGACAAATATTTGGAAAGTTGGGTCCCTTGTGATATCTTTGAAACCCAACTTTTTGAAGAAGATTGTTTTGAGCAGAATGAGCAGTGTAGCTAGGGACTTGATACCAGTGATGAGGCATCTCTCATATTCGACAAAGATGGCGATGATGACTGTTGGAATTTTATTGAAAATCCAACCTATGATACTTTTGAAAATATTTTTGAGAATCCCATCTATGATGTGTCCTGTTAACCCCATGTTTACATGGGTGTTCACAAACACTATGCTGAAAGCATAGAGCACAGAGCAGAGGATAAAGGTTTTGGAACTCTTGAAACTAAGGATGGAATAACAAACGGAAATGCAGAGAAAATAGATGAATTAGATGGATCAGGAACTGAACAAATAGTAACAAGCACAATTAGTGACATCCAAGTGGACAAAGAGAAAGTTTTGGATTTTACAGCATCAGAATCGGAGGATGTCTTGGGAAATGATTCTGTATATGTAAAAGAGACTGAAAATTTTGAAATTTCTGAGACAAAGGATGTATTAACAAATAGCAGTCCGGAGCGAGTAAATGGATCTTTGACATTAGCAACCGAACAAAAAATTGATAGTGAAAGTTCCAGAGAAGAGGAAAGAGCAGTTTCAGACTCAAATGGTGCAACACCTGAGTCCAATTTATCTGGTGAAACTATTAGTGTACCTGTGAATGTCAGCCTTGAGCTAGCAGCTAAAACAGAAGAAGTGGAGGAAAAACCATAGACCAAAACAGAAGCACCTACAAGCGCAGGTAGTATATCTGCGTCTCTTGTCAAACAAGTAAGTGACATGGTTTCCATAGGGCAGGAGGTTACTGTTAGGATATAAGAAGCAAATATAGAAACAGGACGTATTTCTTTGACAATGAAAGCAAATGATGATTGGAACCAGCCAAGAGGAGAGAAGGCTCATCCTAGTTCTGGAATAGGCAGTGGCAAGGTTGTTCGAACTGGAAAGGTTGCTGGAAGATTCAGCCAGAAGAAGACAGACGATACGCAGAAGAGATCCAAGTTCCAAAAAAGGACAAACTGTAGAAGGCAAAGTTAAGAATATAATCAAATACTGAAGCTTTGGTCACTTGTGTTAGGAACTTCCCTAAAAGCCGTGGTGTCGTTTTGGGCCTACTCAAGGGCTTCGTTGGTCTCAGTGGAGCAATTTTTACTCAAAGGATATCATGCTTTGTATGGACACAATTCCAGATCCTTGATCCTTCTTTACATTCCATTATCTCTCTGATTTTCATGTTTATTATACGCCTTGTAAGAGATTAAATAAAGGACAAGAATGAGCAGGCTTGGTGTTATCGGTGCTGATTAAATCAAATTGATTATCAATACCAGTCCAAATTTGGAGGAGCCACTCCACAATTTCGGTGGCAGCCAATAAACTGATGCCATGACTTATGCCATGTATATTCTTGGCCGCCATCAGTTTGCCACGAGCTGAGAGACATTGTAACAGTTTACTCGTCGTAGATGGAGCTGCTGCCTAACACGCGGGGATTTCTTCTCCTAGAAAAACGATGACTCTTCATTGGAGGTCAGGTTCGTATCGGGTAGCTGGCAGTGGACGGAAGATAGCACAAGTCGTAGAGTGTGTTGGAACAGCCCGTGAGCTAAGTCATGGAGCAATCTACGGGTTTTTGACAGCCATTCTTTTCCAAATAATATTGCCACAATCTGGCAGAGGCAATTCACTGATATTTCAGTTGCTAAGTGGAGATTTGAAGCAGTCCACGCGCTTTGTTGAGACCACGCCAACAGAAATTAGTGACCATCTCGAAGGCGTCTTGCTGAAAGTCTAAACGTGGCTGATGAAATGCCGGTAGTGTTTCCTAGGCCGCGTTGAGTTTGGAGCGGTTGGATTGATTGACGATTGGCCAGCGTTTCCATTGGCGGTTTTCGTTGACATCTTTGCCTGCTATCAGTTTACATTTGGCACTTGTGTCAGAGTTTGGAGCGTCCAGTTTACCAAACCAGTGACCACGTCTTCACTAAACCGCCGATGACATCCCAGATTTGATTCTTCATACGTGAGATGGATATTTTTAAAGCCACACTTTAATAAAGGTTTTTGGTTACTTGAATAAGAAAAACTGATAGTTACACTTTAACTATCTCATAGTTTCCTTGAACATTAGTTGAGAAAAGTGGACCTTATTCCACTTTTTCCTATTTTTCTTTTATTTTTTTATTTTATTCTACTTTTTTGAAAAGAAAGGTGAAATAAGAGCCTTTTATGGCCTATAAAGAGCAGGGCTCTTTCATTGTACAGGGATGGAATTTTTGGCTGGGAGGATTTTTCCCCAGAGTTAATAAAGAAAGAATCATGTTGAGTTTTTGGACATTTTGGGCATCTCTGTCGTAGTTCTGTGTTTTTTCATAAGTGGTGGACTAGACTTAGCATAGAGGGCTAACAATCTAGCACGATGGAAAAGCATTTGCAGCTGCCAAGTTGCTTGTCGCCGTTATGTTCTTAGAGGTCTGGGAGTAATGGAAAGTAGTCAGTTATACTTCCATTCTCTTGGCCTCTGATTATGGAACGGACTAGCCTAGTCTCCCTTTTGCGAAACGCAAAGCCTTTCTAAGTCCCCTTCTGACTCCATTCACCCTTCTGGTACTAGCACTAGCCTTCCCTCGAGGACTGATCCTCCCTTCCCTTCCTACCCATCAATCTGACTCATTTTCCTTTTTTGCTATCCGTGTTTCTCTAAGGCAGCCTCTTCAGATCACCTTGTCCTCAGCCGCACTTTCCTTAGCGATCCTAACTTAGGGAAACCCCCCTAGAGCTGGAGAAGAGCTAGCCTGAAGCGAGGAGAGAGGGGTGTGGTGACATTGGCCTCTCTCTCGAGGGTTGTCACTGGGCTGGCTTGCCCGCAGTTTGGGATTTCAGCACTCGCATGCCAGTTTCGGGCGACAACATTTTGGCGCCGCTACCGGGGACGAAGTCCAGCTCCCGGATTTTGAAGACTATGCTTCATTGACATTTGTGGGAGATTACATTGCAGATTCTTCCTCTCACATGGCGACTCCATGAAGGGACAGAGCCCTTGTCCTTTTGCAGATTTGAAGATCCGATTGGGTGTAGAGGCGAGCACACTCATCAGAAGGCTTTCAAGCTCACCTTGGCGACTCCACAAGTTTGGTATGAGGTATGATTAAACACGTTTTTTCAAATTAAGTACCTCATTGTTTGATTTATGGAAGAACCGTGGGATATTTGGCACGAGGCTTACAACCCACTGGATTTCTCAAAAGTCCATGGATTTCCTAATCAGTGCTACGACCCTGAGGAGGTGCATGACTTTCTTCTTGAATTTTATGGAAATGATGGTGTTTCAGCGACCCATCATATTGCCTCTTTCTGCAAACTGATGACTGATTTTAATGTTCCTCATGAGGATGATATTATGATCATTTTTGCCATAACTTTGGAAAAGGATGCAATGACCTGGTTCTGTGGTCTGTTGGATGAATCCATAGATTCAGTGGAAATTTTTTTCAAGAGGTTTCTCCTCCGCTGGCACGATGGGACAGTATATGAGATTGAGCAGCTTGCTAAAGAATATGATGCCCTCATCCGTAGGCTCCATCCTGAGCTTAAAGAACATATCATTGAAGATCTGAGTGAAGAAGTATTACAAGAACCCTTGGTTGAAGACATTACTGAAGAGATCCCAGATAGAGCTGTAATAGAATATGAGAAGCTGTCCCAAGTTTATGCACAATTTCCTGATGAAAAGCTGGAGCTGCCTCAAGTTCATCACATTGAAGGTAATACTATTTTTTATGTAGATCAGCTTGAACAGTTTGACAATGAAGGCTTGTATGTGAGCCCTATCAACCAGTGGATAAAGGTTTCTTGTGTGCAGTTTGATTCTTCCTGGTATAATCTCTTGTTGCCTAATAGTCTGATGTTTCAGTTCAACTTTATTCATGAGCAGATTGCAAGGCATAGTTATCTTATGAGGAATATATTTGTGTTTCTGTCATTGACCAAGCTCAGAAAAAGGAAACTTGGCATAGATAAGATGCTGGAATGGCTCCATTACTTGTATGCATACACTTGACATGCGCTAGATTCATGTTAAGTTAGTGTAGGTAGGAAGAAATAAGCTCTTGCATGAGCATTTGAATTTTCAATCTGCTGTTCTTTGTTTTGTAATAAAGTGTGGGATGTGAATGAAGCCATCCCAACACTTTTTCTTTCAATTAGTTGGTATGCAGTACACATTGATTGCTGAGATTCTCGCATGCTCTCTCCGAAAGCATGCGTCCCTCATGGAGCCAGATGTTAACCCCATGTTTACATGGGTGTTCACAAACACTATGTTGAAAGCATAGAGCACAGAGCAGAGGATAAAGGTTTTGGAACTCTTGAAACTAAGGATGGAATAATAAAGGGAAATGCAGAGAAAATAGATGAATCAGATGGATCAGGAACTTAACAAATAGCAACAAGCGCAATCAGTGACATCCAAGTGGACAAAGAGAAAGTTTTGGATTCTATAGCATCAGAAATGGAGGATGTCTTGGGAAATGATTCTATATATGTAAAAGAGACTGAAAATTTTGAAATTTCTGAGACAAAGGATGTATTAACAAATAGCAATCCGAAGCCAGTAAATGGATCTTTGACATTAGCAACCGAACAAAAAATTGATAGTGAAAGTTCCAGAGAAGAGGAAAGAGCAGTTTCGGACTCAAATGGTGCAACACCTGAGTCCAATTATCTGGTGAAACTATTAGTGTACCTGTGAATGTGAGCCTTGAGCTAGCACCTAAAACAGAACAAGTGGAGGAAAAACCATAGACCAAAACAGAAGCATCGACAAGTGCAGGTAGTATATATGTGTTTCTTGTCAAACAAGTAAGTGACATGGTTTCCATAGGGTAGGAGGTTACTGTCAGGATATTAGAAGCAAATATAGAAACAAGACGTATTTCTTTGACAATGAAAGCAAATGATGATTGGAACCAGCCAAGAGGAGAGAAGGCTCATCCTAGTTCTGGAATAGGCAGTGGTAAGGTTGTTCGAACTGGAAAGATTGCTGGAAGAGCCAGCCAGAAGAAGACAGACGATACACAAAAGAGATCCAAGTTCCAAAAAAGGACAAACTGTAGAAGGAAAAGTTAAGAATATAATCAAATACTGAAGCTTTGGTCACTTGTGTCAGGAGCTGCCCTGAAAGTTGTGGTGTCATTTTGGGCCTACTCAAGGGCTTCGTGGGTCTCAGCGGAGCAATTTTTACTCAAAGGATATCATGCTTTGTATGGACACAATTCCAGATCCTTGATCCTTCTTTAGCTTCCATTATCTCTTTGATTTTCATGTTTATTATACGCCTTTTAAGAGATTAAATAAAGGACAAGAGTGAGCAGGCTTGGTGTTATCAGTGTTGATTAAATTAGATTGATTATCAATACTAGTCCAAATTTGGAGGAGCCAGTCCACGATTTCGGTGGCAGCTGATAAATTGATGCCGTGTATATTCTTGGCCGCCATCAGTTTAGCCACGAGCCGAGAGACACTGTAACAGTTTACTCGTCGTAGATGGAGTTGTTGCCTAACACGCGGGGATTTCTTCTCCTAGAGAAACGACGACTCTTCATTGGAGGTCAGTTTCGTATCGGGCAGCTGGTAGTGGACGGAAGATAGCACAAGTCGTAGAGTGTCTTGGAACAGCTCGTGAGCTAAGTCATGGAGCAATCTACGGGTTTTTGACAACCATTCTTTTCCAAAGAAAATTGCCACGATCGGGCAAAGGCAATTCACTGATATTTCGGTTGCTGAGTGGAGATTTGAAGCAGTCCATGCGCTCTATTGAGACCACGCCAACACAAATTAGTGACCATCTTAACAACATTGTAATAAAAAAAAACAAGTGGGATTACAGTTCCCACAACCCCCTTCCCCCATTTGGGGGAAGCCTATATCTGCCTCATTTGCTTTACTTGCTTTAGAGTAGATTTTCTTTCTTGCAGAATAAAAGTAGATCAATCAATATCGTTGCTTTAACTTCCTTTTAATTTTTGCAAAATTGAATACTAACCCAACCTTGCTTTCTCGAGTACGACCTTCAAGCCTAAAAGTGACTCTTGGTTGTAGTAATTAGAAAATTTGTCTTTTGCATTTTGTTTTATTTCTAGTTGGAATTTACCCCCTTGACTTCTCGAGTACGATCATTGACCTGGAAAGAGATCCTTGGGAATTAATAATCAAGACAATTATTGCACTAAAATCCTTAAAATAAACCAAGGCCTCCCTTCCCGTATGCTTGACACCATCCGTGGGTCGTCCAATCTAGAGTGGCTGTATTAGAAAGGAAGTAGGGTGACTAGTTTAATTTAGTTCACACCCCAATAAATCTCCCAAGGAAAAAATCCAATGACTTGATTCAATCTCTTGTGGGGAAATTTCACAGAGGACGCAAGAACTATTGGGTAGTGACCTCGGGATACCGTTGGGCTGCACCTTCGATTGGTGTAGTGTTGGACACTTCCCACAGACTCTGATCCATCCCACATTTCCTCGCGTGGAGCCATATTTGATAACGTTTTTGGACATACTCCTCGTATCGTTCGGTATATCTTAAGTGCCCTTCCCTTTCTAATCCACTCATCTAAATCCACTTTTAACTTAAAACGAACCAAGAGACATTTGCAAAACACTTTACGTTTTCAATGACACTATTTAATTTGACTCCATCTGCACTAATCTACATTTACAACAATACTCTTCATTTGCTTATTATTAGTCTATTGTTGCTTAAAACTTGTATGCTGATGTTATTTTCATATGTTGTTGAAGTACTTTTCATATTTGCAAATATCTTGATTCAGTAATTTAATTTTAAATAACTCATAACAACCACTTCATCCATAACTAATAAACCTCAATAGCCTTAGAAACTCTTTCGTGGGGATTACCTCCCTTGGCTCCATTAGGAGTGGCTTAAATGGAGGAGTCAGGATCAGGTGACAACACCTGACTCGAGACTTGCCCCTAAGGACACACCAAGTAGCTTGAATATTCCTGCTGCGTTTCCCCCCAGGTGTGTGTAAGGCGGCGACACCCACTAACTTTATCCCCTTAACCCCTCTAGCATCATTGACCTTATCCCTCTATACTTCACAACCTCACTGTCCTTATCCCAAACCCCGTATTTGTTTTATTTTTTTAATAAAATTAAAATATCCTTAGGCTAATCCAATCATTTAGTTTAAAAAGCAAAAAAATAATTGCAAATTTCAATGCTGATTTCATGCTATAACTGATAATTGGCAGAAGGTAATTAATATCTAAGAAAAATGTGAGACAAGAAGGCCACTTCAAAAAAAGACATTATTTGTCTCTATTTGAAAACAACCTAGAAATTAGAATAGTGTCACAACTGTAGGAGGGAGACATTGAACAAAAAATTCACCATTGCATTTAAGTGATTGTTCATTGGAATTTTAGACGCCAAATCCCTAAAATCATACAAAGGTAAGATGTTTTCAATTTTTTTTCTCATGGTTCTGGTTTATGTTGTTTTAGTATTTTAAATTTTTAGTGTTTGGTTGCAATTGACCCTCCATTTTTTGTTGCAAATCTGGATTTCAGAAATGGAAGAAATCCCAAATTTTAAATGGGGGTTTTATATAGGGATATTTCACATTTTCCATTTTTCCTCTGAATCATTTCTCAATATTTCAATATCGGTTTCATTTTTTGACTTTCCTCTTTTCTTTATTTTCATTTCAATGAGGTTAATGAAATTTTAAATCTTGTATCTTGATATATGTGTGTAGGACATGGGGGAAGAAAAGAAAAAAGGTTGGCGCGGAAGTAAGGAAAAGTTGCAGGATTCATCATCAGAGCAACAACAACCACAGCCACAACAACAACAACAGGTTTGGTTTTAATTTTCCTTTTTGCTTGGTTTGTTAGTGAAATACTCTTTGTTTAGATGAAATGACTATAAAAATGCATAGTATACAATAACTATGCAAAACACAATCTCTTCTATGGTTTAACACATCTTTCATTTGTTTGTGCATGCCTTTTGGGACTAGAACTTGGGTCATTTTGGTGTTAAGTGTCTACTTAACGGTAGACTATTAATGCTAGGCTACTACATGAAACCATATACTTGTAGATATACAATTTAATAAAGAACACAATCCCTAAATTCTTGGACCCAAACATACTCAAAGCATGAACATACCACTTGCATAAAACACAACTTCATTTGTTATGTTTGAATGGTGTATTTATTATCTCTTTCGTAATGAGTCTATAACCTATTTTGCACCATTCTCTACTATTCTCTATCATTATTATTGTTGTTATAATTTATCAAAAGAGGCAGAGAGATTTGTTACGTGTCTACCATAAATAGACAACTATTTAAGTAACATTCAAGATTAACATTACAGGCAAGTAGAAGTGAAAATGAAAATATTTCATTTGTAGCAATGTGTGAGGATGCTTTAACAAGTATGAAAGATCAATATATTAAAATAGTAGGAACATGTTTCTCATGCTTTTGTTTTCATAGTCACTTGATCTTATAATGGTGAACTTTGAAGGTGATAAGGATGTGGATCTGATAGTGCAAAAACGCCCAAAGACTGACAGGTGCAAAAATGTCAAGAGGATGTGGATATGCTTGTAGAAAAGCATCAAGAATTATTTTGTATTGCACGTGTGTTGATTTTGACATTAATTTAGGTCCTGGCTTTCATTGAAAGTAGCCACATGAACAGCCATCGCCACTATTTGTTTTACAATATATGTTATAACACAGCTATGGTATTACAGAATTATTTTCCTTAATCCTCTTGAAAAATTTATGCCCCAGTGATCTCTTTGATTCTTTCTACGCAGTTAAAAGTTCCTTATAGAATTTCATGTTGTGAACAGAAGTCTCTCCAGATAAGAAACATCTCACATGCATCTCTGTGGATGTTATGATTACAGGGTAAGAATATTGGTGAAATGAGTTTCACAGGTGCAGCTGAAGACAGGGATATCAATGAGGTGGAGAATGCACAAGAAATTGGAAGTTGCACTGGAATGATGGATATCATAGATATTCCAGAAGAAATAGAAGATCCTGCTAGTGAGAATGATATAGTATTCATATTGGAGGAAAAAGGAGAGGACTCTGAAATTAACATCAATATATCAGAGGTTAGAGACAGCCATGAAACTGAGAAGGGTGTGGCATCCATTGGAGAGACAATAGATGACCAGCTGAGCAACTTTGATGTAGCATATGTTACAGATAAAACAAAGGATTTTGTAAGTAACATTGATATAGATATTGCAGATCAAATAGAAGAACTAGTGAGCAACATGAATGTAGTAACCATTGAAGAAGACATAAAAGGGTGTATGGTGGAAGGAGATGAAGATGAAGAGGAAGATGAAGAGGAAGATGAAGATGAGGATATTCAGGATGAACTGTCTGAGAATGAAATAACCACCTTCTGTAAAGATGCTTGTAAAGCATTCTTCAAGGAATGGGGACTCATCAGTCATCAACTAAATTCATTCAATGATTTTATGAATAATGGGTTACAAAGAATATTTGATGATCTAGGGGAGTTTGAAATAGAACCTGATTATAACCCACAGAAAAAAACACTAGAGGGATTATGGTGCCATGCATCCATTTCTTTTGGCAACGTCACAGTGGAGCAACCTTCCTACTGCACCAAGGACGGAAGGAAACTGAAAATAAAACCTGCGGAGGCTCGGCTGCGGAACATGACATATTCATCTCCTGTCTATGTAGAAATGGAAATAAAGGTATGCAATTTCTCTTCAGAATGGAATGATTTTCAGCAAAAACTACTTCATTACAAGTTTTATTTTTTTTACTACATTTAGAAATCACTAAAAGAAGAAACACACTAAAAGAGTAATTAAACAGTGACTAGTTTGCGATAACAAGCAGTCTCTAGCTGCCCAAGTTGGAGCAATTTCTGACTAATTAACATATAATTGATACCCATTAGCCCGTTGTTAATATCACAAAGTTGATGTAAGATCAGATACATGGCCATGGAGAAAAATCTGAGATAAAATGTGCATAACAAACCTCTCTTTCCTGTCAATTCTTTCATCTACTCTTCTCTCTTGGAGACCTGGGGATATATATGCAAATACATGCATACATATATCGTAGTATGAGCTTCTGCATATTATAGACCATTTCTGTCCTGTTCTAATGAGGTTTTCCATGATTTTTTTTGTTTTTGAAATCCTGCTTATATTACTTAATGGAACATATAAGTGGGTGTTTTTGGTACCTTGTTTTCCTATGATTTGACTCATTTGAGTGTCAGCATGCAATTATTCTTCTAAATGGATGTCTGTCACCGAATTCCTTTGTGATCATTGAGTACCTTACTCGTGGAAAGCTATTAACAGAGTGTTTCCTATCCCACCCAGCAGGATAGATATGCACAGGATGTTGTAAAATATGTCTATATTTTTAACTAAGTTTCAACCAAATTGAACAGTCAAAAGATACACATTCTGGTATTCAGATGTGTACTTATTTGTAGCTTTTTTATCTTTTTAATCCAGTTATGGTTGGTCCCTAAAGTAACAATGATGTCAAGAGCATGCACTTATCTAGTGCTTAAACTTAGTTCTTAATGGATAACCCAAAGGAGTCTGCATCTTCTTTGGAAGCCTAGTTGTATATTTTTATGCAATTCAGCTATATTGCTTGCCATTTATATAATGCATGTTTTTTCACCTTGCAAGGTGAGATGCCCTAATCTACTATTCTAATGTGGACATGTGGTGGAGCATTTGAGCAGCCTAGTAATCAGGAGTAAAGTTATAGTTTGATGATGACGTAATAGTGATATTTAGGATGTAACTTGTACTTGTTGTCGACTTTTTCCACTCTCTATTCAAGTATAATTACTCCTATCTAATCAGAGTTTCATATTACTCCCTTTTAGAAATGAGAAAGTTTCCTTGACCAATCAGTTTCTCCAAGGGGTAACTCTTTTTTATTGAGGATTGGAGATGTCCAAATTGAATGGGTTTCGGTTCCTAGGAATCTTCCAGACTGATTAGCTTGCTGGAAAACTATTAACTGAGGGAGTTCTATATCCATTCCTTGTTTTTTGTTCTGGATGGAACTTTGCCATGATTGATTGTTTTTAAATAACATACTAGACAAACAATCACTATCTTATGAACAAATAGCTGATTTGATATCTAGCCTGAAGATATATAAATACTTCCTAGCTGTTAGGCTGATACTAATCCTTTTACTTTGGTATTGATGTTATTTATATTTAAAAGATAATCTTATTGCACCTCAGCCATTTGGTTGTATTCAAATTGAATGTTGCTTTGATGATAATTTAAATCATTGCAGGTTTATATCCAAGACCATGTCAAAAATGATGGCAAGTCTAAGTGTAGTTCAAGCTTAACTATGAAAAGTGGAGGACATGTGACACCTATAAGCGAGGAACATAAAAGAGTGTTAATTGGGAGAATTCCAATCATGGTGAAGTCCCATCTTTGCCATTTGCATGGTTTGACTCCTAAAGAGCTGCTTACAAATGGTGATTGCTCATTTGATGTAGGGGGATATTTCATAATCAAAGGGCATGAAAAGGTTAGCTAAATGATTTACTTTATTGTGGGAAATAAACAAAGAATTAACCTTCTAGTTACTTCCTTCTTTTTGAGATTATACTGCTTGAAAATTGATTGGATTTCCTGTTTTGGTTGTGATAAATATACATGAATATAGACCTCTCAAGTTCTATTGCAATTGTCATGTTACTCATGAACAGATACTTGTCTGTGTAGCTGGAAAATTCAGTAAGAACAATAGTAGTTTAGCAATGTTAGGATTTTTCAAATTTCTTGACAACTTATCTTGATTATATTTTAGGATTTTTCTTCATATAGCTGCTAAGTCTAACATAATGCCTTCAACTCATGAAAATGGGAACTTGACTAACTAGACTAATTGGATAAATTTCTAGTATTTGATTGATGCATCACTTAATGTTCTCCAATCTAGTGATAGTGATCAAAACTCATTCACTGGAGTTGTTATCTTCCTTCATTCACTTGAATTGTTATCTTCTTTCTATCTCCATTCTTCCATGTATGCTTTTTGTTACCGCTCAAACTAGCACCCTTCCAAAGGTCATTAAGGTTGGTGCTAAGAGTGGCAACTAATCAATAGATGCACCTGTTGTCCGCCAATTGCACACTAGCAGCAAAAATCTTCTGAAAGCTGTCTCCTCACTTGAGAAAGTGGGAGAGGTGTGACCTTGGGGTCAAGCACAGAGCCAGGTACTATCACCTACTCCTAGCACCTCTGTTTAGGCTAACTCCTAACGAGGCCAAGGGGGGTAGTCCCTAACAAAGAGTTTCTAAGACTCAATGTGTTTAAGTTAATTTTATGAAAGTGATGCAGATGGGTGTTGTTTAGGAGTTTGTTTATGATGAAAGACGATTACAATTATTATAAATAAAAATTTGAACACGAGACAAAAGCAATCCACGTTGCTACACTAGATTAAGAGATGAACAATATATTGAGAACTTGTGAAATAAAATTGCATTCACAGATAAAGATTTTATAAACTGAAGGACAAATGGTCCAGATTAATAATGACGCATGAAATGACAAACCAGTGCCTTATGGAGTCAAAACTCTGTGATGCTTGAAAAAATAATAAAAGTACAAGTCTCGAAATAATGCTATTGGATGTGTTATGCGATTGCTCTTGGTCTATTTTTAAAGATTTTTAATGGTCTTGTTTATTATGGCTTGTCAAAGGTATCGGAGACCAACTGGGAAAGCTTTCAAAGTTATTCCATTCTAGACATGTCGGCCCGTCTAGTATCCTGGGCTGGTGTCCTGGTGGATTGACCAGCTAGCCGGGACTCTAAGACAGCAGGGAATTTTGGCGCCCTTACTGAGAATTGACTTTGAATGCTTTCTACAACGTCGCTGCGTTGGTTATGGGGTAAAATTTTATTATGTTGTTATTGCGAGATTAACAAGTCCATTCACTGTTTTGAGTACGAGCCCAACTATGAAAGTCGACAGAGCATACTAGGTGAGGGATAGCAACGAAGTAAATTAATTAAAGAGGAATGTGAGTAGCAAATTTTATTAGAAGAATTAATTAAAACCCTCCGATAGAGAGTGCTCTTGACTTTGTCTTATGACAAAAGTTCAAGAGTCTTAGCTAAACTATATGCTTAATGCAAGGAAATGCAGTGGGAATGCTCTCCAATAGAGAGTGCTCTTGACTCGGATTCCGACAAGTTCAAGAGACTTAGAATTAAGTTAATAAATTACAAAAAAAACAAAAGTACATGAAATAAAAAGAAAGCAAACAAATCCTCTGATAGAGAGCACTCTTGATCCACCTTACAGTGAGATTCAAGAGATTTTAGTTCTTTTTACTTTTTGCAAAATTTATATCAAATGAAAGCAGAAACTAAGCTAAAACTAAGTAAAAGAAAGAAGAAACTTTTCTTTTCTAACTTTTATGAAAGCAAAACTTTTCAGAATTGAAACTACTTTTTCTTATTCTACTCTAACAAATTACTCTACAAGCATGCAAACATAAAAATGAAAAAAGGACGATACAAGCTTCCCCCAAATGGGGGAAAAGGGGTGTGGGAGCCTTTATCCCACTTGCTTTTTATTAAATTTTTACAATGCTTTTTTGATGCTTTTGCCTCTTCTTGAATAAGTAAGGTGAGAAAGGGAAAGAGAGAAAAGGGAGGTGTTTTTGTCTTTTTTGCTCTTTGCTTGCTTCTTAGCCTTTTGGATCTTCTTGATTTTACTGAAAATAAGAGCTTTTAACACTGAATTGTTATATGCTAGTCAAAAATAAAATGAAACAAATCTACAAACTTAACTTTTAAAAAAAAGGGTAAACTTCTACGGTGAAAACGAACGAAAGAAAGAGGAGAAAAAGCTGCGAAACGGAAGAGAAAATGGGCAAAAAAGGGCTGCCCAAAAGGGTAAAAGAGGGCTGCAAACTAAGTAAAAAAAGGACAAAAGAGGGCAGCGAAAAAAGAAGAGGATGAGCAATCCAAACAAGGCAAGAGAGGGGAAGCCAAAGGATGGAAAAATGGAACTTAGGGCTTCCTAAAGTAACCGATAACCAAAGTAATGTTTTAAAAAATCTTGTAAGATGGAACTTGAAGCAAACCAAACCCTTAGTGCCTCCTTCTTGAAACAATCCAAGCTATGTAGATCCTCAAAGGAAACCAACGTTAAACAACAAAAAAAAACTTGTGATCTTGAAGATGAGCTAGATGCAACCGAGCTCACACCCTTCTCCAAGATGGAAAAATTCTGTCCAAAATGAGACCACTCAAACTACCCAGTGAGATCAATCAACTAGCATGCTAAGCATATTACGATTCATCAACATTAATACAACTGAATATTTCTTGCTCATGAAATCTTGACACAATAGCATAATCAACCAAATTATCAACTGTAAATGGAAGATTTTACGTTCTATATACTAGACTTCTAAAACCAATTGATTTGATCATACATAAGCATTTGAATTGAAACATATGGAAAGCATTCACCTCACAAAATTCATTCACCACTGGCACCAAGTCGCATGGACCTCCAAAGTCTTGATCTTATTCCAAATAATGAGCATAAAGCAATTACAAATTCTACAAAGTAAGATTACAACCAAAGATCCATCCTGAAGAGAGTGCCAAGCACCTCTATTTATACAGAAAACAAAGCCCCAGGGGGGGGGCATTTATGAACTAAGGATGACAAAGCTTGAGCTTGAGTTCATGGAGATAGACATGGGATTTTCTTCAAAGAGGATGCGCCACCTCTCACAAGAGAGATGCGCTCTCATCCTTAAGCTCAACCAATTTGCCACATCGTGCCACATATCTTCATAATCTCACGATGACTATGAGTGAGGGTGAGGGAATCATGGGGATTCACCTTAGTTAAAGGTGGCGTGTATTAGAGTTAGGCGCCACTTATCTACTACTGCCCCACCAAACCAAACCTGTCACGCCACATCACGAGTTGCCAAGCTGTATGACGGGGCGCACTCAACCTTAGATACATACGATACTTCTCAAACTACCAAAAATCATGCCCTGATTTTAATGTAACTCTACGCTAATAGAGAAATACCACATCACCATCCTCCCTGCATGGGCCACATGACGTGAGTTGGAGTAGGCGAATACATGTTTATAACATTAATAATTATCGTGGAGGAGCCCACCAATCCTACTCATCACCATCACGCTCCACTCTAGCGTGAGCATCTTATATTCATGTCACCCCTCTTTTTAACTTAATACAAACGTCAATTTTAACCCAAAGTTTCAACTCATGTCATGTGAAATAGAGTTGTAACTTAATATGGGACCTATGCCAAATCATCTCCACCACTTAAAAATTCAATTTTGACTTTTTAAAATTTGGACCTTAGTGCCAAAATGTCCATTTTTAGCATTTAAATGCCATCTTGATGCATTTTTAGTCAAATATTGCTTCACGGGGTGCTTTGGCTGCTCGACTGATGGTGAAAGTGGCCCCAGGGGTAAAGATGCTGCTCCAAGCTTGAAAATGAGCCCAACCATGCCAAAAACTGACACCGGATCACACTTTTATTACATTTTGAAATTTTCCATTTAAACCATTAAAAAATGGCTTAAAAATGGAAAAAATTATTTTTCTCGGAATCCGACGAAACTTTAGGGGGACCTAGTACATGTTCATATGACTCAATTAGAATGCCTAGTATGACAAAAAAAACTGACACGAAGGCTCTAATAACCTCCCAAGGACAAAACATCAAGACAACTACCCCAGCTTTGGAGGAGCGAGTGAAAAACTCAGAAATTATTGGTCGTTTGTTCAACAACCAATAATAACCAAGGGAAAAAACACTCTGGGCTAGTTGGCTTGATTCCCAATTCTGAGAAGCCGAGCCTTTTATAAAATGTTAAATGCTAGGACATTTTTTACATTTTCCCCAAGGGGGTATGAACATGTATTTTACAAAAAATAAAAAGTTCAGCCAAAAACTGGCTAACTCCGGAACACATTGAACTTTTGAACTCTGGAGACGAGCATTCATCATGATCGATAACTGGCGGCTCAGTAGGAAGTTCAACTATTGTACAAAATAACATTCATCATTCATCCATTTTTAAATTTTTTTTATTTTTGCATTGTCTTTCCTACCATCTTTTAACAATATATGCTTGCTGATTTTTTACTTCTGTGATAGGTACAGCGGAAATGCTGGCGAAATTCTGAAGAATCAAGCCCTAAAAAACCATAAACTCCCTCTTCTTCTTTTCCCTTTCTGCAGATTGCTCCGAAGGCTGTCCAGGAATAAGAAAAGAAGCAAACAAGGGCAGCAAAAGAAAGCATTGTAAACAAATTAATAAAGAGCAAGTGGAATTACGGCTCCCACACCCTTCTTCCCCCATTTGGGGGAAGCTTGTATCGTCTCCTCATTTTCATACTTTGTTTCACAATTTGTTTAAAGTAGGATATAATAGTTTCAATTGCTAGAGTTTTGTTTTTTTTTCATTAAAGTTAGATAGTTTATTTCTGAAAGGTTCATCTTGTATAAAAGTAAAAAAGGTTTTCTTTGTTCATTTACTTAGCTAATGCAAAGTTTGTTTACTTTTTTTTGATATAATTTTACTTACCCCCATGCTTTCCCAATTAGGGCCTAAAAAACCTGAAAGAGACTCTTGGGTAGTTTAGATCTTTATTTTTCTTTTAAGTTTAATCAATTAATTAATTACGTCTCTTGAACTTGTCATAACCCAAGTCAAAAGCATTCTCTATCGGAGAGCATAGTTAGACTTGCATATCCTTGCATTAGGCATTTAGATTAGCTAAGTCTCTTGAACCTTTGTCATAAGACAAGGTCAAGAGCGCTTTCTGTCAGAGAGTTTTAATTAATCAACTTAATAAAATTTGCAACTCACTTCCCCATAATTAATTAACTTCGTTGTCTCTTTGCTGGAGTATGCTTTGACCGACTTCAAAATCAGAGTACCTAGAAACGGCATTGGATTTTAATCTTGCAAGAAAAACATAATAAAATTTAAACCCCATAACCAACGCACCGGCGTTGTATAGAATTTCCTAAGTTCTTCTTAGTAGAGGCGCGGGAACTCCCCGTTGTCTAATCTTCTCAGCTAGCTGGTCAATCTTTTGCGATACCGGCCTGGGATACTGGGCGGGCGTCATGTCTTCAACAGATTAAACTTGGAACATTCTCCCGGCTCTTGAAAAACCTTCGTTGACACCATAAGCAAGATCACTTAAAATACCTAAAATATACCAAGAGCACTTGCACAACGTAATATTCACTAGCTTTATTTCAAAACTTGCTGTTAATTTCTTAAGGCATTGCAGAGTGTTGACTTCATAAAGGCATTGATCTTTTAATCTATGCATAATTACTATATTTGGATCACTTGTCTTTGGAACATTTTAATTTCTATCTGTGAATGCATCTTTATAAAGTCTTGAATTATTGTGCATCTTTTTATTGTCTTGATAGCAACGTGGATTGCTTTGTCTTATGTGTCGAATTCATAATAAACAAACACATTTAATCATAATAACTCCTAAACAACACCCATTCGCATCCGCAACCTTTTAAAACACTTTAACCACATTAAGCCATAGAAAACTCTTTGTTAGGGACTATCCCCTTTGGCTTTGTTAGGAGTTAGCCTAAACGGAGGAGCTAGGAGTAGGTGACAGTACCTAGCTCTGTGCTTGCTCCCAAGGTCACACCTCTCCCACTTTCCTAAGTGAGGAGACAGCTTTCGGAAAGTTTTTGCTGCTGGTGTGCAATCGACGGACAACAGGTTGAAAGGAAAGCATTGAATGAAGCCATGCAGGGTGAGAAGGAAGGAAGCCATCACATGCCAGAAACTAGAGGACTGTGCCTTTCAGAGGAACAAATTGTCAGCAGTATTGCTAGAAGGCCTAGGATTGGAGGTAATCAGATCTTAGACATGTTCACTGAACCCATAAAACTTACTAGAAGATGTGAAGTCACAACCATTCTCATTCTCTATGGTCTTCCCAGATTATTAACAGGCTCAATTCTAGCCCATGAGGTGAAGCATGCATGGTTGCGCCTCAATGGTTTCCGTACACTCAGTCGTGATGTTGAGGAGGGAATTTGTTAGGTTCTTTCCCATATGTGGCTGGAATCAGAGGTAAGTTGCAGATGAAAAGTCATGAAGAAATTGACGGTTTTTTTCCTGGTGGTTGATTGCATAGTGCCACAAATGTCTCCAAATCGACAGTAGCGAATGTCACGCCAATTTTAATAAAGTAGCCGAGCAGAGATAGTTATGGAACAAACTACGTAGTGTATCTCAGTCAGAGTGGATTCATTGGAACAACTCACAGGTTGATTCATCAAAAAACCCACGTTTCCATTGGCAGCCCGGTATCTCAGAGTAGTCGCATGGAGCTTGGCTAGCATTTCGGCAGCTGAAAACTCCCTCGCTCCAATTCATTCACACACCAACTCACTAGTAGATCACGGACCACTGACCCACGTATCACTTGCCTGGCAACCGATTCTTCAATTGTGGGTTTAGCTGCGAGATTTTCTGGAACTCGTGATTTTCTCCTGACAGACATTCGGGTCATTTTTATTAAATCGAGGAGTGCAGTGAGTTGTATTCCGTCTTGTTGTCAGCCATCGACACTTGTCATGTTTTCACGCCAATTTCCTGAAATAGTTTGAAAACGCCAAAGCGTGGAGAGAGCTGATTTCGTGGAATTCTTTTTACGTTGCCCATGACATCACCGTGACTTGTGGAAGCTGCAAGCTCATCACTTGTGGATTGGCAGTTCATTTCCATTGGAAGTTGATGAGAGTGTTGGATTCAATAGACAGAGATCTCTGTCGCCATAGCACGCCGATTACAAATGAAAACCGGTGTGTGCAGATGTTTTCTACAGCATTTAATTACAAGCAGGCAATTCGATTTCATTAAGATGGAGCAATAAAACGTGCCCACCTTGTTACCTGTTAGTGCTGTTCGGCATCGACTTGGAAGCATCCGTTCCGAGTTTTAAAGAGTGTCGATTTCATTCATGGGCATTTCTTTCACACGGTTATGTAAGAAGCTAGTCATCGAGGAGTTCCACCTCATGTTGAGCTAGAACTATTTTTTAGGTGGGAGTGCTTTTTTAATAATGTGATAGTCTCCCTTAGTGATCACCGAGAGAAAAGTGCATCTCCATCCACTTTTTCCTTTTTATTATTATTTTCTTTTTCTTTTTTTTGGATGCTTTGGGAGAGCCTTTTTTTATAAAGAGCATAGTCTCTTTCAATGTAAGGATGGAAAATTGGTCTAGGAGGATTTTTCCCCAGAGTTGAATAAGAAAGGTCCTGTTGGGTTTTTAGGATATTTTGGGCATCTCTGTCGTGGTTATGTGTTTTCTTTATAAGTTATAGACCAAGCCTAGCATAGAAGGCGATAATCTAGCCATTGGGCAATCATTTGTTGTTGTCCACTTGATTGTTGGTGTTATGTCTTTGAAGGTCTTAGGAAAAATGGATAGTAGTTAGTTATATTTTCATTCTCCTTGCCTTCGATTATGGAATGTATCGGCTTAGTTTCGCTTCTGTGAACCGCAAGGCCCCCTTGAGTCCCTTTCTCACTCCATTCTCCCTTTTGGCATTGACACTGGTCTTCCCTCGAGCACTGATCCTCCCTTCCTTTCCTATCCATCAAGCACAATCCTTTTCCTTTTTGCTACAAACGTTTCTCTAGGGCATCCTCTTCAGATCACATTTCCCTCAATTGCACCTGCCTTAGCGGTCCTGACTTAGTAAACCTCCCTAGAGTTGGAGAAGAGAAAGCCTGAAGCGAGGAGAGAGGGGTGTGGTGACATTGGCCTTTCTCTCGAGAGTTGTCACCATGCCGAAGCGCTCGCATTTTGGGCTTCATCACTCGCATGCCGGTTTTTGGCGACAACATACGGCCCACACGTGCGAACTGTATGACCTGTTGTCCGCCGATTGCACACTAGCAGTAGAAACTTTCCGAAAGCTGTCTCCTCACTCGAGAAAGTGGGAGAGGTGTGACCTTGGGGGAAAGCACAGAGCTAGGTACTGTCACCTACTCCTAGCTCCTTCGTTTAGGCTAACTCCTAACGAAGCCAAGGGGGGTAGTCCCTACAAAAGAGTTTCTATGGCTCTTAAGTTTTTTTAAGTGTTTCTAATGGTTACGGATGCGGATGGGTGTTTTTTAGGATTTTGTTATGATGAACGAAGATTGCATATTAGATAACTGAAAAATAAACATGAGACAAAAGAGCAATCCACGTTGCTATCACAAGATTTAGAACATAAACAATATGTTGAGAACTCACGAAATAATATAGCATTCAAAGATATAAACTTTACTCAAAATATCCAATGGACAAATGGCTCGGATTATCAATAATGCATAAAAGAACGGACCAGTGCCTTACGGAGTCAACTTATCAGAAATGCTTGAGCGTACTGAGGACGTGAGTCTCAAAATAGTGCCAAGGAATGTGTACTGCAATTAATCTTGGTTTATTTTAAAGCTTTTTAATGGTCTTGTTTAAGGTTTCAACAAAAGGTATCAAGAGACCAGCCGGGAAAGTCTTCCGAGTTACTCCGTTCGAGACATGACGGCCCGCCTAGTATCTCAGGATGGTATCATGAAAATTGACCAACTAGTTGAGAATCTAGACAGCGGGGGTTTTGACCCCCTTACTAGGAATCATAGAAGAAAAAATCGGTGAAAAATCGCGATTTTTCATGTCCGGTGATTTTTTCTCCCGATAAAATCGCGATTTTTGGTAAAAATCGGACCACGCGATTTTTTGAAAAACTCGGCGATTTTTTAGCAAAAAATCGCGCCACGACCCTAAACCATGGCTCGGCGACTGAAGATGATTTCCGGGTGGTTAAAATTGATTTTTTGGGTTTTATTTTTTTGTTTTGGAGTTGCTGGAAGAGGACGCCATGAACACTGAGGAGTGAGTACCCTTCGAGCTTGAAGAAGACGCCGTGAGTAGCCCTGACCGAGCTTGCTAGCAACTGATGTGTGGGCTGTGAGTACCCTTCGAGCCATGACTGTCAAGACTGGGCCGTGGCTGTTGCAAGGAAGTCGTAGCGAGGGTTTGCTGAGCAAGGAAGTCGTGGGGCCTGTCAACATTGTGGCATTATCTCCTTGTTCATTATCTCCGGTCAACCCAACATTTCCAGGCATGTAGAGTGACGAGTCTAGACTCTAAACAATTGCTATTTAAATTTTAAATTAAATCTGAGTATTGTATAATCATCTAAGGCTGTCAGTTCAATGATCAATCTTCAGACTGTGGTAAATTAAGTGTGAAACAATAGCAAAACGGTCATGATAATTTACTTTAGCAGCCCTAAACTTCACTGCAATTGTAGACAAAAAAAACACCAACAGTGAGATAAGTTTCAGCCCCTTCTAGGGCAACTTATTAGCCAATACCCTGATCTGAAATTGTACTTTTACATCAGTAATTACAGCAGTATAACAAGACTAAAATCAACCCTTATATTCTTGAATCTTCATTAGATATTAAAATTTAAAATTTAATACACTCGACTCTGAAGTATGGCCTTTACTTGCAAATAGGTAAAAATTATATTTGAAATCCACAATTGAGAACCTTTTATTTACTTACTTTATGAGTGTGTATTAGTAGGTATCTTGGGCTGTTATGGAGGGTATAGGCTGTCACAAGTTGACAGTCCTGAAGTGGACTGTTAGAGGCATCCCAAAGATGGACAGTCTTCTGCAATAAATTGCAGACCGTATGTGGGTGTTAAAGGGCTGCTACAGGTCTTTTAGGTGACTGTCCAAGTTATGACAGTCTGCAATTTATTGCAGACCTCATGAGCAGTGGAAAGGGGCTGCTACAGCCTTATTGTGCACAAGAAAAGGGAGGGTTGAGTGACTTAACAATTCACCCCTTTACTTATGTCAAATGATAAAATCATAAAATATCTCTACCAACTTCAATCGCAGAAGCATACATATTATGATATTACAGACAACAAATTTTGCATTCTTAAAATTTTTAATTTTTACAATTTTAACAATCAATTTATTATTTTAGTGTTGATGATTTTATCATTTATGGAAGGCCTACAGCTACTAGCCTTGTGCTTTGGTTTGTTCTTTGGATTTAATGTTTTTTTTTTGTTTTTTTGCAGTCACAGGTTTGAGTTTTGTGGCTATACATTTCCATTGCAAAAATGCCAAAGGCATTGGACCCATTTTGGCAATATGCTGACCTTGAAGATGGAACAAACCGACAACGATTGAATTGCAAATTGTGTGGACAACATATGATAGGAGGCATTAGCAGGTTGAAGTACCATTTGGCAAAACTCCCTGGCCATGATGTGGGGCTTTGTAGTGCCGTTACCCCCGAGATTATGAGAATGGCCCATGATGCAATTCACTT
>LPNX010019656.1:22304-55303 GCA_001517045.1 Pseudotsuga menziesii | reverse complement strand
ATTTATTTGATGTCATTGTTGCTTTATATGCTTAAAATTATGAAAAAAATGAATATATTTTGTGTTTTTAAATATTTTCCGCGGTTTGCCGATTTTTGCCGATTTTTTTCGCCGATGTTGCCGAGAAGATGTTTTCTGGACCTTTGCCGATTTTTTACCAATGCCGATGTTTTCTTCTGTGCTAGAAATGACTTGGGAAACTTTCTACAACGCCGGTGCATTGCTTATGGGGGGAAATTTTATTATGTTGAATCTTGTAAGATTAACAGTCCAATGTCGTTTCTGGGTACTCCGATTTTTAGGTCGATCAGAGCATACTCCGGTAAGGAAACAACGAGATAAATTAATTAGGGGGGAATGTGAGTTGCAAAATTTTATTAAGTAAATAAATTAAAACCCTCCGACAGAGAGCGCTCTTTACTTTGTCTTATGACAAAAGTTCAAGAGTCTTAGCTAAACTATATGCTTGATGCAAGGAAATGCAGTGGGAATGCTCTTCGATAGAGAGTGCTCTTGACTTGGGTTCTGACAAGTTCAAGAGACTTAAGAATTAATTAGTTAAATTACAATGAAACAAAAGTGCATGAAATAAAAACAAAATTAAACGAACTCTCCGACAGAGAGCACTCTTGATCCACCTTATGGTGAGATTCAAGAAATTTTGGTTCTTTTTTTATTTAAACTTTTCAATGAAATAAAAACCACTAACTAGCAACTAGTCAAACAAATTTTCCTTTTTTGATGATTTTATGCAAGCAAAAATAAAATCAAAGACTAATCTAGCATGAAACAGATTGCATGAGAATCAGAGGAAACTAGCAAGAATATACTAATGGAATCAAATCTAACTAAACTTTTCAACAAATTGAAGCTAATTACCCCTATTCTACTTTCACCATTTTATTTATTGCAGATATAAAGCAAAGAAAATGAAATATGGACAACGGCAATACAGGCTTCCCCCAAATGGGCGAAGTGGGGTGTGGGAGCCTTTATCCCACTTGTTCTTTTATTAATTCTTTTATAATGCCTTTCTTTTGATGCTTTTTGCTTCCTTTCTATCCTTGGAAGGCTTTCGGAGTGAGCTGTAGAGAGGGGAATGAAGAAAAGGGAATTATGAGTCTTTTTTGAAGCTTGAATCTTCAATTTTCTGCCAGCACATCCGCTTAACCTGTCACAAAAGTAAAAAATCAGCGAGCTAATAATACTTAAAAGTGGTGGGAAAGACAATGCAAAAAAAAAAAATTAACAAAAAAAAAAAATTGTACTTAGAAAATTTTTGAAAATTCTTGCATGCAAAGTACAAACTTTTTCCTAGAATCTAATGAATGATAAATTCCTTCAGTGATTAGATCTAACAAAGCCTAAAGAAGATAGATCTAAATATTAATAATGAAAGAATGGATCTACTTCTTAAGAAATGCAAAACAAAATAAAATAAAAAGGTAACAAATGAAGGATTTCTTGTGGATGGAACACAAGAGAGGAAGAGAAAATCCCGGCTTTCTTTTGTATGAGAAGAAGACGATCCTTGTAGGTTCTGCAATTACAAAGTGTTAAACAAAAGGGTTCCTTGAAGCTTGGGCTAGATGTAGCTAAACTCACACCTTTCTTCAACCTGTGAAACCTGATAACACCAAAACTCAAATACAAAGTGAGATCAAATCATATGAAAGTATGCTAAGAGAATTAAACCAAGATCAACACTACGTATAACTAACTACTCATGTTCATCAAGATTCTAATTTACTTTGCATAAATAATCAACTTGAAACAACAAATGATTATTCTACCGTGTCAACAGTGGCCCTCTTGAGCTTTAACAAAATAAAATTGATCTCATTCAAAGTATCTAAAAGCAAAGGGTTAGAAACAATATCACCTCAACCATGAGATGTTTACCACATGCAAAGAGCTCATAGACCTCCAAAGTCGAAATTCTTATTAATAATTCAAAGCAAAGCTTGATACAATTTCTTCAGAGTAACTCTACCACAAAAGTTCCACCCCAAAGAGCTCGTAAGAGCCTCTTCTTATACAATGAGAGAAGGCTAAAACCCTAACACCACACCATACAAGGAGGGCGCAAAACCTAACAATCTAGCCATGTTATGAGCACAAACCTAAAATAAAGAGGGTGAGAGTGAGGGGAGGCCTCCACCTAGGCAAGGTGCCCACACTCCCAACCCTAACCAACCAACTCCATCCAATACGAGCTCTCCACAAGCAAAAGTGTGAGCATCCCAGGCTATGACGTGAGCTTAGAGGAAAGGCACACGTGAGGCTTTGAAGGTAGGTGCGCTAGGTTTGGAGGAGCCTCATGCTAGGTTTGGAGGAGCCAAAACCATGAATCAAGGACCACATGTCATCCTTCAACCTCGAACACATCAACAAGTGAATAAACAAGCTCCACCTCACCAAAACATGGGCATGACTGAAGGAGGCGAGTTTGCTAAGTGAATGAGAACTTAGTGCTCACTGATTGTTGACTGAAGAGGATTTGTGCTGAGCCCAATCATCATTAATGCTTGATGCCATGTCATTCTGCATTTCATTTCGTTCAATTCGGATTAATTTGGAGAAATTTGGATTATCTCCAAAATAATCAATTTTAATATTTAATAAATAATTTCTTTGAAACTGACTTTTTTGAGAAATTATGAGTTATGCAGATGAATGATGATCTGAAACTTGGAGTTAGCTGGCTAGATGCTCATGAATGATTTTTGGCTTAAGGTTAGAGCCTTCAAACATTGAAATCGGAGTCCGAATGGATGACTTATTACAATTTGAATTTTTCCATTTTAATTATGGAAAAATTTAATTAAAAACTTGGGAAAAATTAAAAAATTAAAAACCCAAAATTTGACGCGTCTGGTAAAATTTTTTCGGAATTTTTTCTGAGGGTCCTAGTGACTTAGGACATGACCATAGTCTATTCTAATGATGTCTAGTATGTTTATACATACTTAGTTGGGCTCTAATAACCCCCCAAGGCCTAGAATTCAAAATCGAGCATTCCAACTTTGGAGGTGTTGTCGCTCTAAACTGGCACGCGGGTGCTGAAAGCCCAAACCGCGGGCGCGCCAGCCGGGCAACAACTCTCAAGAGAGAGGCCAATGTCACCACACCCCTCTCTCCTCGCTTCAGGCTGGCTTTTCTCCAGCTCTAGGGGGGTTTCCCTAAGTTTGGATCTCTAAGGCAGGTGCAGCTGAGGGCATGGTGATCTGAAGAGGCTGCCTTAGAGAAACACGGGTAGCAAAAAAGAAAATGAGTCGGGTTGATGCCAGGAAGGGAAGGGAGGATCAGTTCTCGAGGGATGGCCAGTGCCAGTAACAGAAGGGTAAATGGAGTTAGAAGGGGACTCAGAAAGGCTTTGTGTTTCGCAGAAGTGAGACTAAGCTAGTCTGTTCCATAATCAGAGGCAAGGAGAATGGAAGTATACCTGACTACTTTCCATTACTCCCAAACCTCCAAGAACATAACGACGACAAGCAACTTGACAACTGCAAATGCTTTCCCAACGTACTAGGTTGTTAGCCCTCTATGCTGGCTTGGTCTATAACTCATGAAAACCCAAAACTACGACAGAGAAACCCCACATATCCCAAAAACTCAACATGATATTTTTTCTTTATTAGCTTTGGGGAAAAATCCTCTCAGCCAAAAATTCCATTCTTTACAATGGAGAAGGCAAGTCTTTTTATAGACCTTAAAGCCATTCTCCTTTTTTATTTTGAAAAAATAAAATAAAATAAAATAACAAAATAAATAAGAAAAAGTGGGATAAAATCCACTTTCCTTAGCCTAAAGAGTAACTACCACCTAGGCTTTAAAAAGCCACATCATTAGAGTGGACCTTGTCTTTAACCAAATGGTGAAAGTTCATGTAACTAAAGAAAATTCAAATCCATAATCCAATAGGACTCCAAGCATTTGCGTGAGTGGCCCGGTTGATGAAATTATCTAATTGCGACTAAAAAAATCCTTTCGGATTTTAGATGTCCATGGTGTAGATCTGGTCCATGACCTGGCTACCACGGGAAATGGCAGGTGTATACGCTGGGCCATGTCTTTTGTTGCTCCAAAACCTCACAAGAGTATTCCTTGGCTGCTAAAGGAAATCAACTCAATGTCTAATGAAGAAAGACAAAACTCCACGACTCGACAAGACAAAATTTGTGGTGCTTTGTCTATCAACAGAAATCGTGGAGTTCACCTTCAGAAGTCGGCTGCCGAATAGTAGCAAAATGGTGACAGCCGATAAAAACTCAGCCTCCTGTCTTCTATCAAACCGATAATCACTAGGATTTGCCGTGATACATGGGTGGCTAAGCGTTGATAACTCCGTCTTCAGCCCTGCCCCGGGCCAGCTGATCGGAACCTCGGTTTGCGCAGTTGATAGGCATAATAATGCCACGTTAAACATGTTGAAACCCCCACTCTGATTTGTAACATCTCCCCAACTGATAGTCAAAAAACGGACGAGAGTCTGCGCCAAAATGCCAAGAGATGTTGATCATCAACAGCTGTCAATAATGGAACGTGGATCTATCGACACCAGAATGAGCAATTGTCGGGAATCACTGAGCAAATCCCACGAAACTTTAGATGGAAATCACCAAATACTGGCGAGATGCTCTAAGGCTCCACGCGAGATGAGTCATTTTGACATGATGCTCACGGCAATCCACTCGGCTATGCGAACAGCTTTACTCGACTTCAAAAGATGAATTTGCGATTTCCTGGCATTTGGCTGCCAATCGAAAAATGATTTGCAATTTGAAGGATGTCTGCGTCATGATACTCTCAAGGAAAACGCTGAATCCAACACTGGGTGTGCTCTGCCAGTTACATAAGAAAAATGATGCCATCGGCTGCCTTCACCTGATCTAAATTCCAATGGTTAACTATTCCCATCAACTCCCGTGTCATAAAATACCTTGCCACCTGCATCAGAAAGCATGCCCCTATAATGTATTCATAGTAAATTGTCTTGAAGAGGACAATCCATTGGAAATTCACCTTTCCCATCCATGATACGACGCTTTATTAGACGCCCATCCTCAACCATATCACGTACCTGAATAATTTGAACAATTTCTACCTCAAATTGAACCTCTTCAAATATATTTTGCAATGATGGCATGGCAGAAGCATATGTTATGTAAGAACCATTAACATATATGATTGCCTTCTCCTGTCTAGTCATAGTTCCAATGCCCTTTTCTAATCCTGTAGGCACCTCTTTCTTCCCGAAAGTAAAGTGCACAGGCTCTCCTTTGTTGAAAGAAAATAGTGTGCGCTCATCATGAGTTCTTGCTGTTACCCATCTCTACAAGAGTGAACTCCCGCTTAGATGTCCTGGGTGTCCAATCATCACAAGATGACCCTTTCCAATGGAATCTTTTGCTGCCATGTTCATTTTCAGCAATCAAATTTTTAACCCTTGGTACAATAGCTCCATTTAAGTATACAATGCCATCATCTCTAGTCACTAACATGGTTCTTGGATTATCACTATAAGCTAACTTCTTGTGCATATGCCCAAATACAACCAGGGGAATGTTGAATTGGGTATTCCTCTTCAAAAGTGATATTGCTTCTGCTAAGTCTGCATCACCGTGATCACCTCCTTCAAAGACCCAGTCCCTCCCACAGATGTCATTCATATTAGATCCCAAACCTTTTGGGCCATTATGTGCAAGAAATACAATATAATGCCCTTCTGGAGCTCCTAAAGTAGGTTTCATATATTTTCCTTGCACTCTCTTCCATGATATGCACCCCATAACTCTTTGGATCGAAGGCCTCTTCAAGCCAAGTAAGATTTAGTTTGGACACTCCTGTAACCTTAAGATGAGCGTTTGCTACAACAGATGATCCACAACGTAATCTGTTACCATATATTAATGCATTGGAGAGCTTCATCACACCAGCACACATACGGTACTGGCATTGCAAAGCAGAAACAGCTTGAGGGTGAGCTTCAGAAAGCCTGAGAAATAAACTGATGCTCATTCCATTCCCTCTTGCTTCTGCACTTCGAACCAATGGTGGAAGCTGGTAATAATCACCTACAAGCAAAAAAGTGTGTGCATACATTATAGGCCCCAAGCATACAGGGAGTGTGATTTGCCCTGTCCTTGGCATTCCCTGAATAAGTGCATAATCCTTTGCAGAAAGTATCTTGAGTATAGCACGGCATTGATTATCATTCAGATCCGTTGAAGATCTGACATATGAAACTGCAGGGTCCTGACTAAGGCTTGCTCCACTGTTAAATCTGGGAGGCTGTAAGTCAACTATGAGTTTCTTGGCTCATCGATTCATGCTCTGTACTCCCTTAGCTGTTTAACAAGAGATGTAGATACAGTACCTGCACTTGTAGGTGCTTCTGTAGGCTCAGTGTGTTCACCAAAGCTGTAACCCTTGGAAGAATACATTGACTCGGGCACTGTAATATGGGTGATGTCTTCTGCAACTTTGGGGTGAATGGGCTGAAAATCATTTCTGATGCTGACTTGACCGTTTTGTGGTGTTTTGCAGGCTGAAGGAGGCCCAGGTAGCACCCTATGTGCAACAAAGACAAATTCATAATCCTCCATGCTCTCTGGAGAACCCTGTCAAGATGGGGAGGTAACAGGAGGAAGCGGGAGAAAACCTCGTCAATTATACTCGGCTATAGGCAAAGCATAATTGTCAAGGGAAAAAAACTCCCTAGAATACCTTAGTTGAAATTCTACGTCTTAGGAGACCAAACCACTCAAAACACCCTACTAGCACATTTTATTACAAACCCCGCAGGGCCATGGTCATAATTACTTAAAACAAAAATTGACTAGGCACAAAGGTGGATCATCTGATACACTAGAAACAAACATTTATCATGTTTGTCAAATGGTGGCTCTTCAGCTAATCCAACTATGGTACAAATAAGCTGGTAACATCTGGCTCCAACTGCGGGACGGGTACTCGTTTGATTTATTGATCAAAGAGAGTGCCTGAGAATCCAGGAATCTCTGGTACCTGTATGTGAACAGAAGTGTCTTAGTCCCATATTTATGATATATAAAAAAATAAGCCATGATGAAATATCAGAAAAAATATTTTTTGCTTTTCAAATCAAAGTGCATAAAAACAAAACTTTTTCTTTTTCAGCATATAAATGAAATATGATACAAATGTTAATATACAAAAGTTAAGATACAACATTCTACATGGATATGATACATAAAATATGGTACATAACATAAAAATATAACAAGGATGGGTTTAGAAAAGCCCTGGGATGACCTCTTGGTCATCTTGGAGGTTGTTTTGATAAAAGGGCTTCAAGTGTTGGCCATTCACAGGCAAGTTTAATGTATCTCCATCCATGGTGTTAAGTAAAAAGAAATTTGTGCTAGCAGTGTCGCGGATGATAAATGGGCCTTTCCAAAGTCTGTCGAACTTTCCATGCTTCCCAGGCTTCTCCCTTATCTTATCCCATAAGAGAACAGTATCTCCTATTTGGAAAGATCTCGGCCTATCTGACTTATCAAAAGTGCCCTTCATGCTTTCTTGATGCCTGAGTGACTGATCAAGGGCAACTCTTTTAGATTCATCCAACTCTATGATCTAATTGATCCTTTGTTCCATTTCCAATTGTTCTGTGCCATATTCACTTAACATTCTGAAGATTGGAATCTGCATGCTGACCGGAAGGGTGGCTGTGAGTCCATACACTAACTCAAACGGTGACTTTCCAGTTGAGTTCTTCTTAGTAATCCTATCCGCCCACGCTGCATATTTAATCTTTCTATCCCATGCTCTTTTATTATCACCCACAATTTTCTTAAGGATAGTCATCAAATTTTTGTTAGTGGACTCAGCAAGTATATTACCCTGTGGATAATAATTTGATGAATGGGATAGGATAATGCCTTATTTAAAATAGAAGTTGTTTACTTCTCCTGAACTGAAAGCTTTGGCATTATCGGTTGTTATGTTAAGGGAGTTCCGAATCTGGTGATGATTCTTTCCTCGATGAAATCTATAACAATCTTCTCAGTGGCATTTTTAGTAGGTATGGCCTCTACCCACTTAGTGAAATAATCGGTTGTCGTAAGGATCCAACAAAAACCATTGCGAGAGTTATCCTTAAATTTGCCGATAAAATCAAGCCCCCATTGTTGAAAGGGGGCAAGGACCACAACGGGTGTAAGGGGAAGCGCAACCAACTTCTGCTTCCCAGTGAAAAGCTGACACTCTTGGCAACACTTGACATGTTTATGAACATCTGCGAAAATAGTGAGCCATTAATATCCAACTCTCAAGATCTTGTGGGTAGTTGTATTTGCTGCACAATGGCCTCCACAAAATCCCAAGTGAAATTCAGTCAAGATTTTCTTGGAATCTTGTTCGTTTATGCACCCAAGTATGATACCATTTGGGTTCCTCCAACGCAGACCCTCTTGGGTAAGGCAATACCTAGCAGTCTTGAGTCTCAAAGCCCTACGCTTGTGACCTTTGAGGTGATCCGGGCAAGTGAGATGGAGAAGAAAAAAAAATTGATATCGGAATACCAATGATTGTCAAGCTCTTGAAGGGCAGGAGTCATGGCTGGCTGAGGAGCATTATTTTCGGCAATCATTTCAATAGCTTCTTCATTCTTTTGGGTAAGCATTTTGGCAAGGCCCTGAACTTTGATTAACTTAGTAGGCTTTATTTCAAGTTCATACTCCTAGATCTTGGACACCTATGTGCCCCTTACTCCCAAGCAATCCTGTTGAGACAGGATGTCTTTCACTGTAGTGTGTGGAACATATCCAATAACTTTAGAATACCCAATATAGGTCCTGAAATGTTTCAAAGATTTAACCAAGGCATAAGCCTGCTTTTCCATGATGGTATACTTTAATTCGGAGTTCTGCAAGGCTCTACTCATGAATGCTATAGGTTGCTCGAACCCTTCGAAGTTCTTTTGGAGCAACACACCGGCAATAGTGTCTTCTGAAGCAAAGGAAAAGATCATGAAATCTTTCGTGTAATCCAGGATGACTAAGACTGGAGACTTGGTAATGGCATTCTTTATAAAATCAAAGTCTCCCCTTCCCTCACTAGTCCATACAAACTTGGCATTTTTCTTAAGTAAACCCTGCATAGGTTTCATTAATTCCTCCAAGTTAGGAATAAATCTTTTGATAAAATTTATATGTCCATTGAAAGATTGGAGTGCTTTCACATTTTTAGGGAGAGGGATCTTCTTTATGGCTTCTATTCTTTCGGGGTCAATCTTGACACCATCTTTTTTTATAATGTGGCCTAGAAGCTTTCCTTCTTCAATGCCCAAAACTGACTTAGCCGAGTTCAAAGAAATACCATACTTCTTACATCGCTCAAATATCTGCCTGAGATGACCAACATGGCTGGATCTTTCTTTCGAAAATACAATAAGATCATCTTGATAGATCTCAATGATTTTACCAATCAATTCCTTGAAAGCATAATCCATGGCCCTTTGGAAAGTAGCTCCGACATTTAAAAGGCCAAAGGGCATTCTCAAATATTCAAAAGTGCCCCAAGGAGTTGTGAAAGTGGTTTTATTTGTTATCCTCTTCTTGAATGACTACCTGATTATAACGAGAAAAACCATCTAGCATTGACATCATGCTTGATCCAGTGACTCGTTGGAGGAGGGTCTCCATGTTAGGGAGGGTGTAATTGTCCTTCTGACATGCTATGTTTAGATTTCTGAAATCTATACATATCCTTAAACTCTCTTTCTTTTTTCTAACTACTACCAAGTTAGAACACCACGTTGAATGTCTTGTAGGAGCTATTATTCCTGCTGTTAACATTTTTCCTAACTTCTTTTTTATGATTGGTGCTAACTTAGAATTTATTTGCCTAAGTTTTTGTCTGAAAGGCTTGCCCTTTTGACACTCTGGTTTCAAAGGAATGGTATGTTGAAAGACATTTTCCCTATATGCTTTGAGTTCGTCATAAGTAAAGGCAAATACAGCCCTATACTCTTTGACCAAGTTTATAAGGTTGTTCCTTTCTTTTTCGGAAGTACCTTTTCCAATTTTTATTATTTTAGGATCTGTTTCCGTCCCAATGTTGATTTCAATGTAATCCCCTGGTTTCATTTGCTCAACATTACTCTTTTTTCTGTCCTGCCTGTCAAAGATGTTTTTTAAGGCAACTAGACCACGTGGGACATGATTATTAAACTGGTCGCCTTCTCCATGGTACTCTTTATTTTCCTCCTGATCATTTACTTTAAAGTTTAGGAATTCATCGACATTATGAATAAATCTCAAAATTTGCTCATCATTTTTGAAGACCTGCCAATGTTCTACATTATCAAGAATAGAAGGTCTGAAGTTAATCTCTAAAGGACAATCCCCCTCTAACATCTCATCCGATGGCTGAAGAGTTGATGCTGAAACTGCAAGCTTATCGACGACACTATTCTGATCTCTAGGGATTGCTTCTATATCAAGGGCATCCAAGAATTCCATTGTATCCCAGATTGCATTTCTATATTTTTTAAGTCTTTGACACTTACATGCAAACTGACCCTTAACTTGCTGGACAATTAAGTTAGAATCCCCTTTAATACTAAGCAGCTTGATCCCCATGTCCTTGGCAATCTCAATGCCTAGTAGAAGTGCCTCATACTCCACCACATTGTTTGTTACTTCAAATTCCAATCTGAAAGCAAAGTTGAAAACCTTACCCTCTAGTGAAATAATGACAACCCCAACCCCCTTGCCTATTCTAGAGTAAGCACCATCAAAATTCATCCTCCATAATTCACTAAGTTTTTCATTTTTTATTTCTTCTTGGAGGGGTTCCAAGAAGGTGGAGTTGATTTGATAGGTCCCATGTTCATCAGTGTGGTAAGCATACTCATTTAATGGTCTTTGAGGGTTTTCAACATGGTGTCTTTTTTCCTTTTCAGAATACAACTTTACAAGTGAGAACTCAGATGCTGGTACGATGGCATAGGTCCAATCCATTTGAATTGATCCTCCCAAAGTGGCACCCCATTTCCTAGAAAGCTACATCCCCCACTTGTTTAGCACCGTTATCCACTAATTTTTCACTTAGTTGGATTAGCTGAGGAGTTTCCATTTTACAAACATGATAAATGTTTTTTTCCAATGTATCAGATGATCCGCCTTTGTGCCTAGCCAGTTTTTGTTTTGAATAATTATGACCATGGCCCTGCGGGGTTTGTAATAAAATGTGCTAGTAGGGTGTTTTTGAGTGGTTCGGTCTCCTAAGACATAGAATTTCAACTGAGGTATTCCAGGGAGTTTTTTGTCCTTGACAATTATGCTTTGCCTATAGCTGAGTATAATTGACGAGGTTTTTCCCCGCTTCCTCCAAAGTTGGAATGCCTGATTTTGAATTCTGGGCCTTGGGGGATTATTAGAGCCCAACTAAGTATATATAAACTTACTAGACATTGTAAGAATAGACTATGGTCATGTCCTAAGTCACTAGGACCCTCAGAAAAATTTTGAAATTTTTTTACCGGACGCGTCAAAATTTTTAATTTTTTTAATTTTCCTTGAGTTTTAATTAAATTTTTCCATAATTTAAATGGAAAAATTCAATTTGTAATAAGTTTGTCATCCGGAACCCGAATTCAGTGATTGAAGGCTCTAACCTTAAGCCAAAAATCATTCATGATCAGCCGGCCAGCTATCTCCAAGTTTCAGAAGTTCATTCAGCCTCATAATTAATAATTTCTCAAAAAAATCATTTACGGATAAATTATTAATTAAAATATTAAAAATGAATATTTTGGAGAAAATAAACAACTCTCCAAAATAAACCAAATTGAATAAAATAAAAGGCTAAATGACATGGCACGGAGCATTTATGATGATTCCAATCAATATCGGTCAGTTTCAGATCAAGTATCGGAGTGTAGCAGTTGAACTATCAGTCAGAAATTTCCCCTCTTTGGTCAAATCCGTTTTTGGTTGAAGTGTGGGTTATCTATTGGTTGGGTGATCATTACGAGGGAGAATGAGCCACCTCACCCCCCCTCATTACTCCAGCACTCAGTTGCAACTCAGTTCAACTCCAAATCATCATGCCAAGCTCATTCAATTACTTCGGTGTTACTCTTAGTCCGGATTTAGGGATTTGAGCCCTATTTTCTTTCCTTTTTGTATAAGTAGAGGCTCTTTTGAGCTCCACAACATGGAACTTTTGTGCTGGAGTCAGTCTGCAAAAATTGTATTAAGCTTTGCTTACATTTTGATTAATAAGATTTTCGACTTTGGAGGTCCATCTCTCTTTGCATGTGGTGAATGTTCTATGGTTGAGGTGAAACTGTTCCTAAACCCTTTACTCTTTTTTTTTGAATGAGATCTATCTATGTGTTAAGCTCAACAGGGCCACTATTGGCACGGTAGAATAGCTGTTTGTATTTTCAATTCAGTTATTTATGCAAAGTAGGTTCTGATCTTGATCAATATGAGTAGTTAGTTATACGTAGTATTGATCTCGATTGACTTTCCTTTACATACTTTTTATATATATATGATCTCACTTGTATTTGAATTTGGGTATTAGCAGGTCACAGGTTGAAGAAGGGTGCAAGTTCAGCTACATCAAGCCCAAGCTTCAAGCAACCTACCTTTTAATATATTGTGATTGCAGGGCATACAAGATCGGTTTCTTCCCATTTGAAAGAAAGTCAGAGTCTTCTTTCATCTCTTGTGTTCCATCCATAAGAAACCCTTCTTTCTCTACCCTTCTTCTTTATTTTTGTACTAGCTCATAAAATAGATCCAAGTTTCAAATCTTCATTATTTCAGATCTGTTTTTAGGGCCTTTGCTAGATCTAGTTTACTTCTTTAGGTCTAGGGAAAAGTTTTATGCTTTGCATGTAAAAATTCAAATTTTTTTCCAAGTATAAATTTTTTTTTCTAAAATTTTTAAATTTTTTTTTTTGCATTGTTTTTCCTATCATATTTTAAACAATACATGCTTCTTGATTTTTTTTTTGTGACAGGTATAGCGGAAATGCTGGCGAAATTATGAAGAATCAAGCCCTAAAAAACCATAAATTTCCTCTTCTTCTTTTCCCCTTCTACAGATTGCTCCGAAGACCTTTCAAGATTAAAGAAAAGAAGCAAAAAAGGAAGCAAAAGGAATGCATTGTAACCAAATTAATAAAGAGCAAGTGGGATTACGGCTCCCACACCCCTCTTCCCCCATTTGGGGGAAGCTTGTATCGTCTCCCCATTTTCATGCTTTGCTTCATGTTTTAGTAAAAGTATGATAGAATAGTTCATAATCTTTAGAATTTGATCTTTTCATTATATTAAGGTAGTTTATTTGCTAATCAATTTATCATCCATGAAAAGTGAAGTAAAAATGTTTCTTTGATTATTCACTTGGTTAATGCATTGTTTCTTTACTTTTTGATAGAGTTTTGCTTACCCCCTTGGTTTCTCGATTAGGGCCCTAAAAAGCTTGAAAGAGACTCTTGGGTAGTTTAGATCTTTGGGTTTATTTCAATTTTAATGAATTAATTAAGTCTCTTGAACTTGCAGTAACACAAGTCAAGAGCACTCTCTATCGGAGAGCATTGTTAGAATTGCATCTCCTTGCATTAGGCATTTTAGATTAGCTAAGTCTCTTGAACCGTTGTCATAAGACAAGGTCAAGAGCGCTCTTTGTTGAAGAGTCTTAATCAATTAACTTAATAAAATTTGCAACGCACACCCCCATGATTAATTAACTTCGTTTTCTCCTTGCCGGAGTATGCTCTGACTGACTTCAAAATCGGAGTACCCAGAAACGACATTGGATTTCTAATCTTGCAAGAGAAATGTAATAAAATTAAAGCCTATAACCAACGCACCGACGTTGTAGGGAATTTTACTAAGTTCTTCTTAGTAGAGACACTGGAACCCCCACTGTCTAAGCTTCTCAGCTAACTGGTCAATCTTCGCGATACCAGCCTGGGATAATGGGCGGGCCGTCATGTCTTCAACAGATTAAACTTGGAACATTCTCCCGGCGCTTGAATAATCCTTCGTTGACACCATAAGAAAGATCACTTAAAATCCTTAAAAATATTCCAAAAGCACTTGCACAACCTAATATTCACTAGTTTTATTTCAAGACTTACTGTTAATTTCTTTACGCATTTTCAGTATTTTGACTCCATGAGGCACTGGTCTTTTAATCTGCATAATTGTTATATTGGGATCAATTGTCTTTGGCCTCTTTAATTTCTATTTGTGAATGCACATTTCTGAAGTCTTGAATTATTGCTTATCTTTTAATCTCTTGCTAGCAACGTGGATTGCTTTAATTTATGTGTCAAAATCATAATAAACAAACACATTTAACTACAATAACTCCTAAATTACACCAATCTGCATCCGTAACAATTAAAACACTTAAACAACTTAACTTGAGAGCCATAGAAACTCTTTTGTGGGGACTAGCCCCCTTGGCTTCGTTAGGAGTTAGCCTAAATGGAGGAGCTAGGAGTAGGTGACAGTACCTAGCTCTGTGCTTGCCCCCAGGGTCACACCTCTCCCATTTTCCTAAGTGAGGAGACAACTTTCGGAAAGTTTCTGTTGCTGGTGTGCAATCGGCGGCCAACAGGCACATCAATAACAAGGATGTCCATGGTGATCTGGATATCTGGATACTTAGCCAATCTAACTAACTGATTCTCAATCATCCCTTCAACTTTAACCGGTCTAGAGTCCATGGCACATACATTTTGGTATGGCCTTGTAGTTTTTAAGTCAAGTTGCTGTATGACCTTTTTGGTCATGATGCTGGAACTAGATCCTGAGTCTAACATACAATTGTGTAGAAGAAGATCACCCATAATCAATGATACATAAAAAGGGGGATGATCTTCTTTTCTTGGGTTCCTAGTATGTAGAACTATAGGAGGATCGACAAAGACATTATTTGAGGTTCGCTCCACGGTATCAGAAAAAGTGACCTTCTTAGGGGTAGGGGGCTTTATAGGATTTGAAGGGCTTGCTTCAGTTTGAGGATCAACATCACTTGGAGGATCTAGGATTTTCAAGAGTTTCTCTCTTTGGCCAGGGATTTTGCATAATTCAAGGACTGGAACAGGAACTTTTGTATTTGCTAGCAAATTACTTAAGTCAAAACTTAAATCAACAATTTCTTTAGTTTCTACTTCTTTGGGAATATTAGGAGCTGTTACCTTGGGAATATTCTGTGTAGAAGACCCATCTCTTGCTTTTCTTTGGTAAGTTATTCCTTTGAAGTTTTGAGTGTTGTTGATCTGCTCAATTGAAGGCATCTCACCATAGTATTGAGTTAAATTGTCAGCCTTCTTTTCATAATGGTTAGCCTGTGGCCAATTTTCCGTGGAGATTCCAGGGATATCATCTATGTTGTTGATGTAATCAGGCTCGCTCGTTGACGTACTAGGACCACAACCATCAGGGTGACCATGCTCTTGAACATAGCATGCATAGTGGCAACCGGATTCCTCATGGAAATCTTTGCATGCTCTGCAAAATGGCTTGTAATGCTCAGCCATGTTAGCAGCCTCTAGCTAATGAGGAGGCCTCTGTTCATGGTTGGGAGGTTTTCTTTGCCAAGTTGGCTTGTTAGGAAAGGTTCTTGGAGTAGGCTGAGTTTGAGTTCTTTCCATAGTTATCACCCTATTCTGTATTTCCTTCAACTGCGCTAAGTGTTTCTGCTCAACTTCTTCCATGTTTTTCTTCATTTCCCTTTTCATTTCCATCATCTGCTTTTCATAAGCATCCTTCATAGCTGACAAAGGATCCTTATCTTTAGGTTCATTAATTTTCAAAGGTGTTGAAGAACTTGAATAACCATGGAGGTTGGATTCACCTGATGATTACATGTTCAAGTCAATTTTAATTGCCATTTCTTGAGCTTAGACCAAGTTAGCAGGCTCCTTGTCTCTTATCTGGTATTGCATCTTGCCACTAAGTGCCTCAATGTAATAGACCCGAATGGTTGGTGCAGTTGGGGCATAATTAGTAGGGATAGCTTTTGACAATTCAGTGAATCTAGTGTTGAACTCATCCATCGTTTTGGTATCCTTCTTTTTGATGTTGGTAAGAGATGCAAGTTGATGCCGAGGCTCTTTCTTTTCACCGAACTTATTGGTGAAAGAGGTTTTGAAAGCAGCTAGAGTGGCAAAAGCATTGTCTAGTAAATTGTTGTACCAGTTGCCGACTTTTCCATCCAAAGATAGAGCAAATAATTTCATGTAGACATCATCATGCTGGCTTGCAGGATCACTGACAAAGGCATTGATGCATCTGGAAAAGTTCCTGAGGTGCATGGTGGAAGTTGTGGCATCAATGTCGGTATACATTGGGAGTTTCTCGATAGATTTGTCTGGAAGACAATGGGGTTGACCTGCTATCTCAGAAAAATCGATTTGAGTAAAATACTCACCCATTATGTAGGAAACACAAGTGTTATTGTTTTCTTGAGAATTATTTTCTAGAAATAAGCTATGGATGTCTAACAAAGACTGAGATCCAAGATCTTCAAGGATCCTACCAGAAGCAAGTTTATTTAGTCTCCCCCTATAAACCTTTTCAGGCTCAGCGATAAAACTAAGTAAACCTTCAGAGTTTCTTCTGGTTGAATACCTTGGTAAATTTAAAGACAGTGGAGTCGCCAGATGGATTTCAAGTTTAATATCAGCGAGTTGATTAAACTAAAAAATCTATCAAAAAGGTAAAAACTAGAAAAAACTAAGGTCGTCCAGGAACAAAAAATTTGTCCCCGGCAACGGTGCCAAAAGATGTTCGCCGATTGCACACCAGCAGCAGAAACTTTTCGAAAGCTGTCTCCTCACTCGAGAAAGTGGGAGAGGTGTGACCTTGGGGGCAAGCACAGAGCTAGGTACTGTCACCTACTCCTAGCTCCTCTGTTTAGGCTAACTCCCAACGAAGCCAAGGGGGGTAGTCCCTACAAAAGAATTTCTATGGCTCTTAAGTTGTTTTAAGTGTTTCTAATGGTTACGAATGCAGATGGGTGTTTTTTAGGAGTTTGTTATGATGAATGAAGATTGCATATTAGATAACTGAAAAATAAACATGAGACAAAAGAACAATCCACGTTGCTATCATAAGATTTAGAAGATAAACAATATGTTGAGAACTCATGAAATAATATAGCATTCAAAGATATAAACTTTACTCAAAATATCCAATGGACAAATGGCCCAGATTATCAATAATGCATAAAAGAACGGACCAGTGCCTTATGGAGTCAACTTATCAGAAATGCTTGAGCGTACTGAGGATGTGAGTCTCAAAATAGTGCTAATGAATGTGTACTGCGATTAATCTTGGTTTATTTTAAAGCTTTTTAATGGTCTTGTTTAAGTTTTCAACAAAAGGTATCACGAAACCAGTCGGGAAAGTCTTTTGAGTTACTCTGTTCAAGACATGACGGCTCGCCCAATATCTCAGGCTGGTATCGCGAAGATTGACCAACTAGTTGAGAATCTAGACAACGGGGGTTCCGACGCCCTTACTAAGAATGACTTGGGAAACTTTCTACAACGCCAGTGCGTTGCTTATGGGGGAAAATTTTATTATGTTGAATCTTGTAAGATTAACAGTCCAATGTCGTTTCTGGGTACTCCGATTTTTAGGTCGGTCAGAGCATACTCCGGCAAGGAAACAACGAGATAAATTAATTAGGGGGGAATGTGAGTTGCAAAATTTTATTAAGTAAATTAATTAAAACCCTTCAACAGAGAGCGCTCTTGACTTTGTCTTATGACAAAAGTTCAAGAGTCTTAGCTAAACTATATGCTTGATGCAAGAAAATGCAGTGGGAATGCTCTTCGATAAAGAGTGCTCTTGACTTGGGTTCCGGCAAGTCCAAGAGACTTAAGAATTAATTAGTTAAATTACAATGAAGCAAAAGTGCATGAAATAAAAGCAAAATTAAACGAACTCTCCGACAGAGAGCACTCTTGATCCACCTTATGGTGAGATTCAAGAGATTTTGGTTCTTTTCTTATTTAAACTTTTCAATGAAATAAAAACCACTAACTAGCAACCAGTCAAACAAATTTTCGTTTTTTGATGACTTTATGCAAACAAAAATAAAATCAAAGACTAATCTAGCATGAAACAAATTGCATGAGAATAAGAGGAAACTAGCAAGAATATACTAATGAAATCAAATCTAACTAAACCATTCAACAAATTGAAGCTAATTACCCCTATTCTACTTTCACCATTTTATTTATTGCAGATATAAAGCAAAGTAAAGAAAATGAAAAATGGACAATGGCGATACAGGCTTCCCCCAAATGGGGGAAGTGGGGTGTGGGAGCCTTTATCCCACTTGTTCTTTTATTAATTCTTTTACAATGCCTTTCTTTTGATGCTTTTTGCTTCCTTTCCTATCCTTGGAAGGCTTTTGGAGCAAGCTGTAGAGAGGGGAATGAAGAAGAGGGAATTATGAGTCTCTTTTGAAACTTGAATCTTCAATTTTCCGCCAGCACTTCCGCTTAACCTGTCACAAAAGTAAAAAATCAGTGAGCTAATAATACTTAAAAGTGATGGGAAAGACAATGCAAAAAAAATATATTGAAAAAAAAAAATTGTACTAGGAATTTTTTTGAAAATTCTTGCATGCAAAGTACAAACTTTTTCCTAGATCTAATGAATGATAAATTCCTTCAGTGATTAGATCAAACAAAGCCTAAAGAAAATAGATCTAAATATTAATAATAAAAGAATGGATCTACTTAAGCAATGCAAAACAAAAATAAAGAAAAGGGTAACAAAGGAAGGATTTCTTGTGGATGGAACACAAGAGAGGAAGAGAAAATCCCAACTTTCTTTTGTATGAGAAGAAGATGATCCCTGGAGGTCCTACAATCACAAAGTGTTAAACAAAAGGGTTGCTTGAATCTTGGGCTAGATGTAGCTGAACTCACACCCTTCTTCAACCTATGAAACCTGATAACACCAAAACTCAAATACAAAGTGAGATCAAATCATGTGAAAGTTTGCTAAGAGAATTAAACCAAGATCAACACTATGTATAACTAACTACTTATTTTCATCAAGATTCTAATTTACTTTGCATAAATAATCAACTTGAAACAACAAATGATTATTCTACCGTGCCAACAGTGGCCCTCTTGAGCTTTAACAAAATAAAATTGATCTCATTCAAAGTATTTAAAAGCAAAGTGTTAGACCATGAGATGTTTATCACATGAAAAGAGCTCATAGACCTCCAAATTCGAAATTCTTATTAATAATTCAAAGCAAAGCTTGATACAATTTCTTCGGAGTAACTCTACCACAAAAGTTCCACCCCAAAAAGCTCATAAGAGCCTCTTCTTATACAATGAGAGAAGGCTAAAACCCTAACACCACACCATGCAAGGAGGGTGCAAAACCTAACAATCTAGCCACATTATGAGCACAAACCTAAAATAAAGAGGGTGAGAGTGAGGGGAGGCCTCCACCTAGGCAAGGCGCCCCCACTCCCAACCCTAACCAACCAACTCCATCCAATACGAGCTCTCCACAAGCAAAAGCGTGAGCATCCCAGGCTATGACGTGAGCTTAGAGGAAAGGCACACGTGAGGCTTTGAAGGTAGGTGCGCTAGGTTTGGAAGAGCCTCATGCTAGGTTTGGAGGAGCCAAAACCATGAATCAAGGACCACATGTCATCCTTCAACCTCGAACAAATCAACAAGCCAATAAACAAGCTCCACCTTACCAAAACGTGGGCATCACTGAAGGAGGCGAGTTTGCTAAGTGAATGAGAACTCAGTGCTCACTGATTGCTGACTGAAGAGGATTTGTGCTAAGCCCAATCATCATTAATGCCTGATGCCACGTCATTCTGCATTTCATTTCGTTCAAATTGGATTAATTTGGAGAAATTTGGATTATCTCCAAAATAATCAATTTTAATATTTAATCAATAATTTCTCCGAAACTGACTTTTTTGAGAAATTATGAGTTATGCACTTGAATGATGATTTGAAACTTGGAGTTAGCTGGCCAGATGCTCATGAATGATTTTTGGTTTAAGGTTAGAGCCTTCAAACACTGAAATTGGACCCCGGATGGTTGACTTATTACAATTTGAATTTTTCCATTTAAATTATGAAAATTTAATTAAAAACTTAGGAAAAATTAAAAAATTAAAAACTCAAAATTTGATAAGTCCGGTAAAAAATTTTCGAAAATTTTTCTGAGGGTCCTAGTGACTTAGGACATGACCATAGTCTATTATAATAATGTCTAGTATGTTTATACATACTCAGTTGGGCTCTAATAACCCTCAGTCGGGCTTTAATAACCCCCCAAGGCCCAGAATTCAAAATCGGGCATTCCAGCTTTGGAGGAAGCAAAAGAAAACCTCGTCAATTATACTCGGCTATAGGCAAAGCATAATTGTCAAGGGCAAAAAAATCCCTGGAATACCTTAGTTGAAATTCTACGTCTTAGGAGACCGAACCACTCAAAACACCCTACTAGCATATTTTATTACAAACCCTGCGGGGCCATGGTCATAATTACTTAAAACAAAAATTGACTAGCGAAAACTGGCTAGGCACAAAGGCGAATCATCTGATACACTGGAAACAAACATTTATCATGTTTGTTAGATGGCGACTCTTCATCTAATCCAACTATGGTACAAATAAGCTGGTATCACGACCTGATTTCTCAATTTCTATGCTTAGAAATTTCCTCGATTTATGTGCATTGTACCTATTGTACTTTTCCTCGAACTATGCTCCCTGTATGGTCTTCAAAAGACAACAATAAATGTTGTACAGATTTCCTCGAAAATCATGCCCAAATTTTCTCGAACTTTTTGCTACTGTACGATCAAGTACATTACGGCCTCGTGCTATACAGATTCAGTCCAGAAATTTATGTCTTGAAGTTTGTGCTTATCTTGGGAAATGTGCCCTGCAAAAATCTTCTCAATTTCTGAACTAGGGTTTGTCTTCTTCTCTCCCAAATCAAGTTTCTCTCTTCTTCTCTTCACACCAAAAATTCTCTGTGTGAAATGATCACAAATGAATGAATGAATGCCTTGCCCTAGTCCTTTCTGTTCATGGCAACTTCCTCTTTCAATCTAATGGTCAAGATTAGATTAGATGAAGGGTTATCATTAAATGCTCTGTTACCAACTTTTTGTACCATAGTTGGGTTACCTAAGGAGCCGTCGGTTGACAGACATGTTCAATGTCTGTTTCCAGTGTATCAGTTGATCCGTCTTCATGTCTAGCAAATATTGGCTAGCCAGTTTTTTATTTGAATAATTTTGACCATGGCCCTACAGGGTTTGTAATAAAATGTGCTAGTAGGGTATTTTGAGTGGTTCGGTCTCCTAAGACGTAGAATCTCAACTAAGGTATTCCAGGGAGTTTTTCACCCTTGACAATTATACTTTTCCTATAGCCAAGTATAATTGACGAGGTTTTCTCCCGCTTCCTCCAAAGCTGTAATGCCCGATTTTGAATTCTGGGCCTTGGAGGGTTATTAGAGCCGAACTAAGTGTTTATAAACCTACTAGGCATTGTTAGAATAGAGCATGGTTTTGTCCTAAGTCAATAGGACCTTTAAAAATTTTCCGAAATTTTTTTTTCGAACGGGTTAAATTTTTTTAATTATTTCCCTAAGTTTTTTGGTTAATTTTTCCATAAACTAAATGGCAAAAACCCGTTTGTAATAAGTCGGTCATCCAGACCCCGTTTTTAGTGATTGAAGGCTCTAACCTTAAGCCAAAAATCATTCTTGATCAGCCAGCCAGTCAAATCCAACTTTTGGATTATCAATCGAACACATAATGCTCATTTTCTCAAAAAAGTCATTTTTGGGAAAAGAAATGATTATTTATTAAAAAATGATTATTTTGGAGAAAATTAAAACTCTCCAAATTAATTCAAATTCAGCGAAATAAAAGGCCAAATGACATCTCAATGGGCATTAATGATCATTGGAGTTAACAGAAAGTAGTTTTAGTCAGCATTCAGTGGGGATAATTGCCACATTCACTTAGCAATTGCGCCCTCTTCAGCTAGCTCACGTGTGGGATGAGGTGGAGAGCATCCATTTGATCGGTGTTTTGATCGAGGCTGAACAAGAGCTTGCACTGATGATCACTGGGTAGTGGCTCCTCCATACCTAGCATGTGTTGTCTCCAGACCTAACAGGTGGCTTTCCTATGCAGACTCACGCCTCCTTCATTAGCTCACGCCCTCACCTTCTTCAGGAATGTGCCCTCACACGTGTGGCTCCATCTGGGCATGGATTTCAGTGGTTAGGGTTGGAGTGGGGGCGCCTTGCTTAGGTGGAGGCCTCCCCTCACTCCCAGCTCATTTTTCTCAGGTCTGGTCTCTTAGTTATGTGCCGAGCCGGTTAGGTTTGGATTTTTGGTTTTAGGGTTTTAGCACTCTCTCATTGTATAAATAGAGGCTCTTTCAGCTCTATTGGGATGGGATTTTTGGCATAGAAGCTCTAGAGAATTTTCATTGTAACATTTTGCTTAAGATTTAATAAAGTTTATGACTTTGGAGGTCAATGCAGAAGCTCTTTGTTGGTCATGATTCATCTTGTTAGGTGATACCTTTCTTTGCACCCTTCTCTCTTGATTCTTAAGCATTTGATTGTATAATTGTTGAAGGCTAACAATCTAGCACTATATTTTATAATCCATGCTTTTTCTCTTGAAGTTGTGTTGCTTTCAGGTATTGTCCGATATACAGGGGCTCTTTTATGGTTGACATTCATTTTGCAAGTTCCACAAGAAGTCATTTTCTTTCAGGAAGATCGAGAAGCACAATTTCTTTGCCTCATCCATCATCAAACAAAAGAAATCTTTCCGATCACTTTTTCTAGGTTTAGTCTAAGTTTCTTTTCTCTCCAATATTTCCATGTATCTCATGTTTGTTTTGACCTGAGAAAGTAGCTTGGGATTTGATCCCATGTGCCACATAATTTTGTGGCTACTTCTTTTTCCTCACTAGCATCCTTGTGTACATCCAGCTAGTCTGGACAGTTTCGGGACTAGTGCTTCTAGTGGTCACCTTGTTCGGAGGTTGATCCCACCTTTTGTTTATTATTGAGTGATTTTTTTCCATTCTTCTAGGTTGGATTTGGCCTCCTTCCACCTTGTTGTGTGCTTTTCTTCTTATTTTTCTTCGCTGCCTTGTTTTTGCATTTTTATGACAGCCACTTTTCTCTTCTTTCGCTGCCCCGTTTTCACCATTTTTGCAGCTCTTTGATTGTCTAGTTCGCTGCCCTCTTCTTCCCTTCTTTTGCTTTTAATTTCCTGTTTTTCTTCATCCCTTTTTCCCCTCCTTTCTCCTTTTGCTTCAGCCTTCTTTTGCCTCCTCTTTTTGCTCTTTTCCATCTTCTTCTTTTGCCCTTTTTGCAAGTTTGAAGAAAGGGTTTTTAAATAAAAAGTAAATCATTCTCCTTTTTACATAAAGTTCAATAATAAAAAGTTTCATGCTTTGTTTCAAAAGTCTTTTCAAAGGTTGAATTCCTAAAGGCAAGTTGTAAAATCTTAATAAAATTGATCTTTTGTTTTATCTGGGGTTTTTAAGCCCCCACTCTCAGCCTCCTCCATTTGGGGAGGTTTGTGGTGTTTTTATCTTCTTATGTGCTTATTAGATGTGCTTTTAATACTTGCATTATTTCTCTTAGAATACTAATTGTTAGATTAGCCCATTTTGATTCATTAACTAAGTTGATTGCTTTATCTCTTAATTTTGTATCTTTCAATAAGTAAATCAACTAAAGTAGAAATCTCTTGAATCTCACCATATGGTGGATCAAGAGTGCTCTCTGTCGGAGAGTTTATTTAACCATCTTCACTTTACTTTCATGCATCATATAATTAAGACTCTCGAACTTGCAGTAACACAAGTCAAAAGCACTCTCTATCGGAGAGCATCATTAGTTTTGCACATCCTTGCATTAGGCATTTAGATTAGATAAGACTCTTGAACCTGTGTCATAAGACAAGGTCAAGAGCGCTCTCTGTCGGAGAGTTTAATTAATTGACTTAATAAAATCTTTCAACTCACATTCCCTCTAATTAATTTACTTCGTTGATATCCTTCACCTAGTATGCTCTACCGACTTGCGAGTTGGGCTCGCACTCAGAACGGTGAATGGACTTGCTAAAGATCGCAATAACAACATAATTAAAATTTTTACCCCATAACCAACGCACCGGCATTGTCTCGATAAATACTCAGGTAGTGGGCAAATTCCAAGTGTGGGCGCTGGGAAACCCAATCTGGACACTCGCTAGTTAAGTTATTGAACACCTAGCTTGTGATTCCAGACAGGTCCGTCATGTCTTTGAACAGAGCCACTGAAAGTATTTCCAGTTAGGTTTCCCAGACACCTTAAGCAAGATCATCATTAAAATCCTTAAAACTTACCAAGAGCACTTGCACAATCTAACACTCATTGGTTTAAATTCCAGACTTGTGTTTATTTCTCTGGCGCATTTCAATTTCATCGACTCCATAAGGCACTGGTCCTTGTTTTGATTTGCATAAATTACGCGATTCATTGTCTATGGTTTGTTATAATTGCTATCACTGAATGCTTAATTGAAGTCTAGAATTTAAATTTATCTTTTAATCTCTTGTTGCAACGTGGATTGCTTTTTTTTTTTGATCTTGTGTCACATTCATAATAAGTAAAACACCTTCAAATTATAATAACTCCTAAAAAACACCCATCCGTATCCGCAACCTTCAAAAAACACTCTAACAACTTAAGAGCCGTAGAAAACTCTTTTGTAGGGACTACCCCCCTTGGCTTCGTTAGGAGTTACCCTAAATGGAGGAGCTAGGAGTATGTGATAGTACCTAGCTCTGTGCTTGCCTCCAAGGTCACACCTCTCCCACTTTTCTAAGTGAGGAGACAACTTTCAATTGATTTTTGCTGTTGGTGTGCAATCGGCGGACAACATGCTCAATTAATAATTAACACATGACATTTAGTGCACCTCATGTCATTTAATAAAGTAAGAGCACCCCCTTTTAATTGATCACTCACTTAACATTTATTTAAATATGAACTTAGGATAACCATGACTTTTATTTTTTAATGAAGTCACTTTAAAAAACTAAAGTACATCTCACTTCATTAAATTAAATATGACTAGGGGGGTCGCCAATTAATGTGTCCTTGTCCACCCCAAGGCAATGCTAGGTGAACAAACACTTCCTAGGTAACTTTTCAACATTGAGAAAATAATGGTATTAAAGCCAATCTGTGATCTTCATTTTCTTCACCATCATGGAAGACTATTTACCATTAGATCAACTAGACATCATAACCCTTTATATGAAGATATACAAAGCAAATTTCGCTTGTCTGAAGTGGTTCTCTCCAGGAGCTTAAAAACTAAAATTTCGAGGATATTCAAGCCTAAATTTTAAATATTTGATCACATATCCTCAGATATTAGAGAATTCTTGGTTAAAAGGCTACAATACAGTTGAAGATGAAAATTTTGGAACCCCAACCCGGTTTCAAGTTTAATTTCATTGCATGTAGTTTAATGTCCAAACCTCAGCACGCATAATCATATTATAATTAAAAAATTTCAGTTTTGCTTAAATTATTGTTCTGTAAATATCTTGTCCACACCACAGTGCATAGCTTTCCTTTTGGCCGCTGATGAGTTCCATGTGTTTTTGTTGATTGGCAGAGCCATCATAAATCAATCAAAGCCACAAATTGTAAACGCTGAAGGAATCCAAAAGATCAATCTATCGCTAGAAGCTGAGTGAGGGTTGTTGCACTGTCACGTAGTGTTGGGAGCGCCTGATTGATGGTATTTTTGTTGTAGCATGGGGCTAAACCCACAGTCTCTTTAGCGATTGACTGGAGGAAATCGTCCTGTTATCACCAAACTTGTAGTTGCCTCTATGAGGTGGATCCAACATGGACGCTCGATGGATAAGCAACTAAAGAGATGGAACCAAGATAGCCTCGACTCCCAATTGAGGTAATCTTCACTTGATGTTGTCTTAGTCCAAGACAACAATGGGGGAGACCCAGATCTACTCCCGATAGGAGAGATCAAACCAAAACACCAGATAAAATCAAATGGAGTTGAAGTACATAAGGTGTAAGGTGGAGTAAACCCTAGATCTATGGATGGAGTCACAAGGTGAATTAGGTCTTGGATCAGGGGTTTATGAGATATGAAATTTAATCCAAGTTCAAAATACAATTGACCCATAAGCTTATTACTAGATCCGAGATTAAGGTACTAGCAAAAGATGACAATATCCACTGCCTTGGGAAACGTGACCAATGCAGGGAGGGTAAGAACAGGATTGGGGCTACCTAGTACCAAGGGGTAGACTTGAAAGAAGGTATTGCAGTATCAAAGCACCTGAGCCACAAGGAAAAGATCAAATCGTAAGAGAAGGAGGCAACATGAAGGGTAGCGCTAGGGTTTGGAGAACAGTGCCTTGGGATTTGAGCCAAATGGAGTCACTTTAGCAAAACGTTTTTGAAGACCCACTTAGGGTTTGGCTTGATCTACAAAACCCAAAAATTGTTTGCCGAGAGATCAAGCGGTTTGATCCATAATATTTTTTGGTTTTTTATATTTAGGGTTTTAACATGAAAATGAAGATGCCAATGGATTGAAATCTACAAAAGAAGAACTAACTTGTAGATCTTACTTGGAAAACTTTGTAGATGCCTTGATGATTATGATCTATGCCATCCCAAACAATTTGAGAAGATTTGAAGGAAGCCTCTATGTGAAACGATTTGCCCAAGGAAGCCAATGCGCCCTCTGTCCTGCACAACAAACGTCAACCATATTAGATTCGACGCGTCACGAGAAAAGAACAAATGTTACAGAAAAATAGCAAGATGAAATCATAGATCACAATGATACTAATGAAAACCCCCTGATACAAGCGATGCCAAACAAGCGAGTTGAGGAAGTTGCCCTCCTGCAGACAAAACAACGTGAGTGAAGTCGCCCTCCTGTAGACAAAACAATGTTTCCAAAAAATATAGATCTCACAACAAATACCCAAATGCTAGGAAACAATAGACTTTCCAATCACCATCGAAGAACACTAGATGCAAAGAAGATCCAAAAAATTTCCACAAGAATAGTTTTTCTATTATCCAGATCCAAGAGCCAAAGACCCCTTGTTATCACATATATAGTAGCCAGGCTACCATATTCTATTTTTCAGACAGTATATTTTTCAGCCAGATCTCTTACATATGATATGCCGAGATGAGCAATTTTGAGGGATCATTATTATATTAGTGGACTATTGTACTCTCCCATGTCAGGACTGAGTCTCAGGACACTCAGATTTGAGGACCGATGTAGCCATTTATGTCATTTCAGAGCAGTCATTGATGCCTAGTTTTATATCAGTTCTTTTTCATTGGACAGATGGTGTCTTAGATAGGATTATATTGCATGGTTATGACTCAGCATTTTATATTGTGTTATGGTTATTATTGCTCTTATACTGATTCTTGTGACATGTATTAACTTGTGGTATCATGATTTGGCGGTCATAATTATATGGACTTGGTTGTATCTTGTACTATGTATTGATGTCCTTACTTAGACTTGGAAGTTCTTGATCTATACTCATTGGTTTTACCCTCCTTAGGGAGAATAGAGGTAGTCATTTCCACCATTGTTTTGGCTTGCTAGTGTTGGCTCCATCATTCACTGTCTTCACCCATCCATTACCTTCAATTTTAGTTTCAACCCGACTGACTTCTTGACTTATGGCATGGAGGACCTTTTTCCCTGCTAGAACTTTTGTTGGACAAGCCTCCCTGTTTATATTGTGTCTCGGCTCTGAGTTGGTGACAGAACTTGCCTTTGGTAAGTTGGATTGTATGCCTAAATCATTTGGGTCGGTTGTCCCGATGTTTGGCATTGTGCAGAACTCCTCCTAGTCATTTGAGATGTTGTTGGCTAAAACTGAAAGCTCATGTACTGCTTATATTGGAAATATTGAATATGCGTCCATGGAAAATGAAAATTATAAAACTGTGTTTCTTAACATATGTAAAAAGGGCAAGAGCAATGAAATTCTAAAATACTCCTTGAAGAGTATAAGAAAAGGTCTAAAAAAACAATGGTTTAAAATATGCTATATCCAAAAATTGCTGACCTTATTAAAATAAATGTCCCGGATGAAAGCTGCGATTAGCTGTGCATTTAAGCACTGGTGAAGTCCCAAAAGGGTCATATAGGCCAAAAAGGCCATGGAATAAAATGATGATCCTAATGAACTTGGATCAAGTTTGATGTAGTCATGATGCCTAAGTTGAATAAGCACTCTCTAAACAATTCACCCATTTGTGAGGCACTGCCATTCCTTGTGTTGTTGTTTGTCTGACATTGGTTATAGTGAGTATTCCCTCTCCATATCTGAAGTGTCATGATGTTGAGTAGGAAGTCAAAATGTTCTAATCAATGGTTGAGATGAGTTCAACATAAAGTACATGGATCGATACAATAGTACAATATATCAATGGACCAAATCACCCTAGGAGAGGGGATCCCACTCAATAAAAAATAAATAAAGCTCATTGTGGGTCCAGGGGGTGTTAACTAAATACCTAGTGTGTCCCCATGGCATAATAAATTAAATATAATTTTTTAAATGCAAAATAGTGCCTCTCTAAGGAAATCGTGAGCCTCCAAAAGCTCCAGAAAATAATAAAATACGCCGGAGATATGGATCTGGGGCCAGCCAAGTGCTGAAACTGCTGGAGGAGTGGAAGACATCACACTCATCATCAAAACTCATCCCATGCCATTTCCTTTCCTTAGTAGCCCAAATCGAATTTTTCAGTAGCCATTTTTATTATTTTTAATCTACCTTGGGAAACATGATATGGCCCACACTGCCTCCTAGAGTGACAGCGTTGTCAAACTGAGCCCACTAGGCCCTCTCGGAGGGGGTAATATGGTAAAAACAGGTGGCTGGACCACCCCCTCCTCGTACAACGCCATAGGTGAACCAATTAAATCACCTCTCTGCTTTGACAGGCCATTCAACATGGCAAAATTGCACCAGAATGGTACACTGAGACAAATCATCACCGTAACTGCCCAGAACTATAAAAAAAAGTTGTCTCGTTGGACTCAGGGAGTCCAAATCCATCTAAGGTGCATACTCATACACCCTACAGATCTCTGCATGATCAAGAATAATATCCAATATGCCCAGACAGATAAAATAATAATTTGTAAATGATCAAGTAATTAAGAATATAACCCAACCTAACACCCATCTGCTGCAAGTGTTCAAAGGTTAAGACATGCTTTACAAATTATTCAAATAACAATTATAACAAGTAGCAATCATCTCACTGGCGATCGATCAACCAAATATAGAGTCTCATTAATTAACTATAACTCGGACCAGACTTTCAAGACCATACTCACTTCATAGTTGTAATCAATTTGCTAGTGAAGGGTGAAGGATTAAAATCAAATGGTTAGGATAAAGGGTGACTACCAACTTGACACTATGACACTTTGGATATGGAAAGGGGATACTCATTCTAGCATATGCAGGACAAGCGACAACAAAGGGGATGGCAGTGTCTCACAAATGGATAAGTTACGTTCAGAGGTGCTTATTCACCTTGACAAATGCTCACAATTCAAATCAAATACAAGTGAGGTCAACAATATTTAGATATAACTTTTTTAAGAACCATTGCTTTTTGGGCCTTCGAATTTCTATAGCCTTGGTCCATGCATTTATTACATGGATTTTTATTATTGAGGCTTCACGCATTCATGTATGTTTAAAAACACTACTTTTCATGAATGTTTTAAGGTATTCATTTCAATATACTTCACAACCAATTTCATTAGGATTGCCTTGCATTCATGTATGTTTAAAAACACTACTTTTCATGAATGGGCTTTTCTCATAAGATATTTTTTTCATTTCCAAATACATTGTGTTGATGGCAGCACTATTTGCTTCAGGTTTAGCCAACACAACCTAGGCAACTTAGAGCCGAGACACAAATAAACAGGGCATCTTGTCCAACGCAGAGGCTCTAGTGGGGAAAGGTCTTCCATGCCACAAGTCAAGTAGTAGGTCGGGCTAAAAAAATAACTGGAAGGCAATGGATGGGTGGAGATAGTGAACAATGAAACCAACACTAGCAAGCCAAAGTATGGTGGGAATGATCACCTCTATTCTCCCTAAGGAGGGTAAAACCAATGAGTATGGGTCAAGAACTTCCAGGTCTAAGTAGGGACTGTTGTACGCCGATTGCACACCAGCAGCAGAAATCTTTCGAAAGCTATCTCCTCACTTAGGAAAGTGGGAGAGGTGTGACCTTGGGGGCAAGCACAGAGCTAGGTACTGTCACCTACTCCTAGCTCCTCCGTTTAGGCTAACTCCTAACGAAGCCAAGGGGGGTAGTCCCTACAAAAGAGTTTCTATGGCTCTTAAGTTGTTAAAGTGTTTTGATTAGTTGCGGATGCAGATGGGTGTTGTTTAGGAGTTATTATGATTTGAAGTGTTTGTTTATTATGGATATGACACTAAATTAAAAGCAATCCACGTTGCTAACAAGAGATTACAATGATAAGCAAAAATTCGAGACTTTAATAGTGCATTAAGAGAAAGAAATTATGATAAACCATAGACCATTGATCAAATAATATAATTATGCAAATTAAAAAGGACCAGTGCCTTATGGAGTTAATGAAGCTGAAATGCGCCAGAAAATTAAACACAAGTCTAGAAATGAAGCTAGTGAATGTTAGGTGATGCAAGTGCTCTTGGTAGGTTTTAAGGTTTTTACGTTTTCTTGATTAAGGTGTCAACGAAGGTTTATCAAAGCCGGGAGACTCTTCTAAGTTCCCTCCGTTGAAGACATGTCGGGCCCGCCCAGTATCCCAGGCTGGTATCGCAAAGATTGACCAGCTAGCCGAGAATCTAAGATAGCGAGAGGTTTCGGCGCCTCTACTAGGAAGTACTTTGGAAGAATCCCTACAACGCCGGTGCGTTGGTTATGGGGTGTTAAGTATTATTAGGTTACTCTTGCAGGGTTTAAAGATCCAGTGCCGTTTCTGGGTACTCCGATCTGAGATCGGTCAGAGCATACTTCGGCAAGGAGGGAAGGAGTTAATTAATTAAAGGGGTGTGTGTGTTGAAGGTTTTATTAAGTTAGTTAATTAGACTCTCCGACAGAGAGCGCTCTTGACCTTGTCTTATGACAAAGGTTCAAGAGACTTAATTAATCTAAATGCCTAATGCAAGGATGTGCAAAACTAATGATGCTCTCCGATAGAGAGTGCTCTTGACTTGTGTTACTGCAAGTTCAAGAGTCTTACTTAATTTGTTAAGCTAGAATGAAAGAAATAAAACAATAACAATCTAACTACCCAAGAGTCTCTTTCAGGCTTTTTAGGGCCCTAATCGGGAAAGCAAGGGGGTAAGTATACAAAAAAAAAACCCGGAAATTGTACAATGCTTAAATAAATAATCAAATCAAATATTTTTCTTCATTTTTCATGTATGATAAACTAATTAGCAAATAAACTATCAAGTTAAAAAGGAAAACTTCTAAAGATTATAAATTACTCTATCCTACTTTCAGCAAAACATGAATCAAAGCATGAAAATGGGAGACGATACAAGTTTCCCCCAAATGGGGGAAGAGAGATGTGGGAGCCGTAATGCCACTTGCTTTTTATTAATTTGGTTACAATGCTTTCCTTTTTGCTGCTCTTTTTGCTTCCTTTTCTTTGATCCTGAAAGGTCTTTGAAGCAATTTGTAGAAGGGGAAAAGAAGAAGAGGAAATTTATAGTTTTTTAGGGCTTGCTTCTTCAAAATTTTGCCAGCATTTCCGCTGTACCTGTCACAAAAGTAAAAAATCAGCAAGCATGTATTGTTAGAATATGGTAGGAAAGACAATGCACAAAAAAAAATTTTAAAAAAACTTTTTGAAAAAAAATTTTATACTTAGAAATTTTTATTTTTTGGATTTTACGTGCAAAGCATAAAACTTTTTCCTAGATCTAAAAATGTAAACTAGATCTAGCAAAGGCCCTAAAAACAGATCTGAAATAATAGAGATTTGAAGCTTAGATCTATTTTATGAGCAAGTACAAAATTTAAAGAAGAAAGGTAAAGAAGTAGGTTTTCTTGTGGATGAAACACAAGAGATGGAGGAAGACTCCATCTTTCTTTCGAATGGGAAGAGATCGATCTTGTAGGCCCTGCAATTACAATATGTTAAATGGTAAGTTGCTTGAAGCTTGGGCTGGATGTAGCTGAACTCGCACCCTTCTTCAACCTGTGACCTGCTAATACCAAAACTCAGATACAAGTGAGATCATATATATGAAAAGTAAGCAAAGGAAACTCAATCGAGATCAATACTACGTATAACTAACTACTCATATTCATCACGATTAGAACCTACTTTGCATAAATAACTGAATTGAAACTACAAACAGCTAATCTACCGTGCCAATAGTGGCCCTCTTGAGCTTAACATATAACTAGATCTCATTCAAGTAAAAAGAAAGAGTAAATGATGTAGGAATAGTATCACCTCAACCATAGAACATTCACCATATGCAAAAAGAGATGGACCTCCAAAGTCGAAAATCTTATTAATCAAATGTAAGCAAAGCTTATTACAATTTTTGCAGAGTAACTCCAGCACAAAAGTTCTATGCAAATAGAGTTGAAAGAGCCTCTTTTTAACAAATGAGAGAGTGCTAAGACCCTAAAACCAAAAAACCAACCCTAACCAGCTTAGCCACCTAACAAAGAGCCCAGACCTAAACCGGAGAACCGGGAGTGAGGGGAGGCCTCCACCTAGGCAAGGCGCCCCCACTCCAAACCTGTGCACTGAAAACAAGCCAAGGATGAGGCCACATGTGTGAGTCTAGATGTAGGTAAGCTCAG
>LPNX010019656.1:0-22054 GCA_001517045.1 Pseudotsuga menziesii | reverse complement strand
ATTTTTGGCTTAAGGTTAGAGCCTTCAATCACTGAATTCTGAGTCCGGATCACGAACGGGTTTTTTCCATTTAATTTATGGAAAAATTAACCCAAAAAACCTAGTAAAAGTAATTAAAAATTAAAAAAAATAATTTTTCACTGTTCGAAAAAGATTTTTTCGAAATTTTTTTGTGTCTAGATGACTTAGGACATGACCATGATCTATCTAAATAATGTCTAGTAGGCTTATAACACTCAGTTGGGCTCTAATAACCCCCCAAGGCCCAGAATTCAACATCGGGCATTCCAGCTTTGGAGGAAGCGGGAGAAAACCTCGTCAATTATATTCGGCTAAAGGCAAAGCATAATTGTCATGGGCAAAAAACTGCTTGGAATACCCTATTTGCAATTCTACGTCTTAGGAGACCAAACCACTCAAAAATATCCCACTAGCACATTTTATTACAAACCCCGCGGGGCCATGGTCAAAATTATTCAAATAAAAAAGTGACTAGCCAATATTGGCTAGACAAGCAGACGGATCAACTGATACACTGGAATCGGACTTTGAACAAGTTTGTCAACAGGCGGCTCCTCAGGTAACCCAACTATGGTACAGAAAAGTTGGTAACATCTGGCTCCAACTGTGGGATAGGTACTTGCTTGATCTATTGATCAAAAAGAGTGCCTGAGAATCCAGGAATCTCTGGTACCTGCATGTAAACAGAAGTGTCTCAGTTCCATGTATATGATAAAAATATGCCATGATGAAATACCAAAAAATATTTTTTACTTTTTTCGAAATAAAGTACATGGAAATAAACTTCTTCTTTTTGGCATATATAGAATGAAATATGATACAAATGCTAGTATACAAAAGAAAGAGCTTTAATGCAGCTTTCTATGAAGTTATGATACAAAGGTAAAGTACATAGAAATACAACAAGGATAGGTTTAGAAAAGCCGTGTGATGACCCCTTGGTCATCTTGAAGGTTGTTTCGATAGAAAGGCTTCAAGTGTTGGCCATTCATGGGTAGGTTTAAAATTTCTCCGTCCATAGTGTTAAGAAAAAAAGAATTGGTGCTAGCCGTGTCGTGGATGATAAACGGGCCTTTCCAAAGGCTGTCAAATTTCCCATGCTTTCTAGGCTTCTCCCTTCTCTTATCCCATAAGAGAACAGTATCTCCGATTTGGAAAGCTCTTGGCCTGGATGACTTATCAAAAATGCCCTTCATACTTTCTTGATGTCTGAGTGACTGATCAAGGGCAGCTCTTCGGGATTCATCCAATTCTACAATCTGGTTTATTCTCTACTCCATTTCTGCCTGTTCTGTTCCATACTCACTTAGCATCTTGAAGATCGGAATTTGCATACTGACCGGAAGGGTGGCTGTGAGTCCATACACCAGCTCAAAAGGTGATTTTCCAGTTGAGTTTTTCTTAGTGATTCTATCTGCCCACACAACATACTTAATTTTACTATCCCATGATCTCTTATTATCCCCCACAGTCTTCTTGAGGATTGACATTAAATTTTTATTGGTGGACTCAGCAAGTCCATTGCCCTGTGGGTAATAATCGGATGGATAATGCCATACTTAAAATATAAGTCATTCATTTTTTCGGAACTGAAGGCTTTGGCATTATCGGTTGTTATTTTTAAGGGAGTTCCGAATCTGGTGATGATTCTTTCCTCGATGAAGTCTATAACAACCTTCTCAGTGGCAGTCTTAGTGGGTATAGCCTCTACCCACTTGGTGAAGTAATCGGTTGCTGTGAGAATCCAACAAAAACCATTGCTGGAATTATCCTTGAATTTTCCAATAAAATTGAGCCCCCATCGCTGAAAAGGGGCAAGGACAACAACCGGAGTAAGGGGAAGAGCTGCCAACTTTTTCTTCCCAGTGAATAGCTGGCGCTCTTGGCAACACTTGATATGCTTGTGAGCATCTGCAAAAATGGTTGGCCAATAGTAACCAGCTCTCAAGATTTTGTGGGCAGTTGTATTTGCTGCATAGTGGCCTACACAAAATCCTGAGTGAAACTATGCTAATATCTTCTTAGGATCATGTTCGTTGATGCACCTAAGTATAATACCATTTGGGTTCCTCCAACCTAGACCCTCTTGGGTAAGGCAATACCTAGCGGTCTTAAGCCTCAAAGCCCTACGCTTGTGTCCTTTGAGGTGATTCGGGCAAGTGAGATGGAGGAGAAAGAAAATGATGTTTGAATACCAATGGTTATCAAGGTTTTGAAGGGCAGGAGTCACGGTAGGCTGCAAAATATCATTTTCTGCAATCATCTCAATGGCTTCTTCGTTCTTTTGAGTAAGCATTCTTGCCAGGCCTTGTCCCTTGATTAATTTAGTAGGTTTTATCTCAAGGTCATACTCCTGAATCTTGGATACCCATGTACCCCTTATTCCTAAACAATCCTTTTGAGAAAGGTTATCCTTGACCGCAGTGTGGGGAACATATCTGGTAACCTTGGAATACCCGATATAAGTCCTGAAATGTTTTAATGATTTGACTAAGGCATAAGCTTGCTTCTCCATGATGGTATACTTTAGCTCGGAATTCTGGAAGGCTCTACTCATGAATGCTATGGGCTGCTCGAATCCTTCGGAATTCTTTTGGACCAACACACCGACAATGGTATCTTCAGAGGCAAATGAAAAGATCATGAAATCCTTTGCGTAATCTGGGTTGACTAGGACCGGAGACTTGATAATGGCATTCTTTATTGAATCAAAGGCTTTTCTTCCTTCAGTGGTCCACACAAACCTAGCATTTTTCTTGAGTAAGGCCTGCATGGGTTTCATTAATTCTGCCAAGTTTGGAATGAATCTCCTGATAAAATTGATATGACCATTAAATGACTGAAGGGCTTTAACATTCTTAGGGAGAGGGATCTTTTTTATGGACTCTACTCTCTCAGGATCAATTTTGACACCATCTTTGTTGATGATATGTTCTAAGAGTTTTCCCTCTTCTATGCCTAACACCGACTTAGCCGGATTTAGAGAAATGCCATACTTCCTACACCGCTCGAAAATCTGCCTGAGCTGACCAACATGGCTGGATCTTTCGTTTGAAAAAACAGTGAGATCATCTTGATAGATCTTAATGACTTTGCCAATCAACTCCTTGAAAGCATAATCCATGGCCCTTTGGAAAGTAGCTCCTGCGTTTAAAAGGCCAAAGGGAATTCTCAGATACTCAAAAGTGCCCCAAGGAGTTGTGAAGGTGGTCTTATGCCTATCCTCCTCTTGAATGACTACTTGATTATAGCCCGAAAAACCATCCAGCATCGACATCATGCTCGATCCAGTGACCCGTTGGAGGAGGGTCTCCATGTCGGGGAGGGGGTAATTGTCCTTCTGACATGCTATGTTTAGATTCCTGAAATCTATACATATTCTTATGCTTCCGTTCTTCTTCCTTACAACTACTAAGTTAGAGCACCACGTGGAAGGTCTAGTGGGAGCTATTATTCCTGCTGCTAACATTTTCTCTAACTCCTCCTTGATGATTGGTGCCAACTTAGGATTTATTTGCCTCAGTTTTTGTCTAAAAGGTTTGCCTTTTTGACATTCTGGCTTTAGGGGAATAGTATGTTGAAATACATCTTCCCTATAAGCTTTGAGCTCATCATAAGTAAAGGCAAATACATCCCTATACTCTTTGACCAAGTTTATGAGGCTATTCCTTTCTTTTTCGGAAATACCTTTTCCAATTTTTATAATTTTGGGTTCTGTTTCCATCCCAATGTTGAATTCAATGTAATCTCCTGGTTTCATCTGCTCAACATTGCTTTTTCTTCTGTCCTGTCTGTCAAAGATGTTTTCTAAGGCAACTAGACCACGTGGGACAGGATTGTTAAACTGGTCACCTTCTCCATATATTCTTTGTTTTCTTCCTGATCATTTACTTTAAAATTAAGGAATTCATCGACATTATGAATGAATCTCAAAATCTGTTCATCATCTTTGAAGACCTGCCAATGTTCAACATTATCAGGAACAGAAGGTTTGAAGTTAATCTCTCAAGGACAATTCCCCTCTAACATCTCATCTGATGGTTGAAGAGTTGACTCTGAAACTGCAAGTCTGTCAGAGGCACTATTATGATCTCTACGGACTGCTTCTAAGTTAAGGGCATCAAAGAATTCCATTGTATCCCAGATTGCATTTCTATATTTCTTAAGTTTTTGACACTTACATGCAAACTGACCCTTAACTTGTTGGACAATCAAATCAGAGTCCCCTTTAATATCAAGCAAGTTAATCCCCATGTCCTTGGCAATCTAAATGCCTAGTAGAAGTGCCTCATATTCTGTTACATTGTTGGTTGCCTCAAATTCTAATCTAAAAGCAAAGTTGAAAACTTTACCTTCAGGTGACATAATGACTATCCCAGCACCTTTTCCTGCTCTAGAATAGGCTCCATCAAAGTTCATCCTCCATAATTCATTAAGCTTTTCGTTTTTTATTTCTTCACGGATAGGCTCTAAGAAAGTGGAGTTAATCTGGTACATCCCTAGGTCACCTGAGTACTTGACATACTCATTTGATGGATTCCCCGGGTTTTCTACATGACGTCTTCGTTCTTTCTCCATATGTAACTTAACTAATGAGTCTTTTGATGCAGGTACAGTGGCGTAAGTCCAGTCCATTTGGATGGATCCCCCTAAAGTTGCACTGAATTTTCTGGATAAGAGCATGCCCCATTTATTCGGTACATCTATGACGAGAATATCCATGGTAACATGGATGTTTGGATACTTTGCTAATCTCACATTCTGCCTTTCGATCATACCCTCAACTTTGACGGGTCTAGAATCCATGGCACATACATTTTGGTAAGGGCGAGTGGTTCTAAGGCCAAGTTGCTGCATAACTTTCTTAGTCATAATATTTGATCCTGATCCTGAATCTAGCATACAATTGTGCAGGAGAAAATCACCTATCATCAATAACATGTAGAAGGGTGGGTGATCTTCTTTTCTTGGGTCCCTAGTATGCAAGATTACAGGGGGATCTCCACAATCATTTTCCTGACTAGGAGGAAGCTGTTCTATAGTGTTGGCAAAAGTTACATTCTTTGGAGCTTTAGGTTTTTCAAGTGCAACTATTTTTGAGGTAGGAGGGGGATCATTGTTAATTTGAGGCTCAAGCATTTTCAACAATTTCTCCTTTTGACCAGGAATTTTACACAATTCAAGCACAGGAACCGGGACTTTAGAGTTTGCTAACCAACTACCTAAATCAAAAGTTAGAGCAACAGAATCTGACTTATCATCTATTTTAGGAGGAATGTCAGAAATTGTTACCTTTGGAGCAGTTTGGGTAGATGGTCCTTCCCTAGGTCTTCTTTGATATGTCATGCCTTTGAAATTTTGAACATTGTTACTATTCGAAGGCATTTCCCCGTAATACTTAGTTAAGTAATCAACCTGTTGATGAAACTGGCTAGCTTGATTCCAACTATCCTTGTGGTCAACATAGATGTCTCCGACATTGTGAATGAATTCAGGCTCACTTGCAGACGTACTAGGACCACACCCCTCGGGATAACCATGCTCCTGGACATAACAGGCATAATGGCAGCCAGATTCCTCATGGAAATCTCTGCATGCCCTACAAAATGGTTTGTAAGGTTCAACCACATTAGTGGCCTCTAGCTGATGAGGAGGCCTCCGCTCATGGTTGGGATTCTTTCTCTGCCATGTTGGCTTGGTAGGAAAAGTCCTAGGAGCAGGCTGAGTTTGAGTTCTTTCCATAGTTATTACCCTATTCTGAATTTCCTTTAACTGCGCTAAATGTTTCTGTTCTGCCTCCTCCATATTCTTCTTCATCTCCCTTTTCATATCGATCATCTGTTTTTCATAGGCATCCTTCATAGCTGATAAAGGATCCTTGTCTTTGGGCTCACTAATTTTCAAAGGGGTGGAAGACCTTGAATAGCCGTGGAGGTTAGACTCACCAGATGACTGCATATTCTTATCAATTTTGACAGCCAAACCCTGAGCTAGAAGTAAAGTAGCCGGCTCCTTATCTCTAATTTGGTATTGGATTTTACCACTCAAAGCTTCGATGTAATAGTCCAAAACAGAAGCTGTCGGAGGAGAGTAAGTGGCAGGGATGGAATTTGCTAATTCAGTGAACCTGTTGTTGAATTCATCCATTGTTTAAGTTTCAGACTTTTTTATGCTGGTCAAAGCCGCTACTAGATGTCTAGGTTCCTTTCTGCTGCCAAACTTTCCAAGGAAAGCAGCCTTGAAGTCTGCTAAGGTGGCGAAAGAATTGTCCGGCAAATTATCGTACCAGTTGCCAGCCTTTCCATCCAAAGACAAGGCAAACAAGGTCATGTAAACATCTTCATGCCTATCAGTACCCCTGACATGGGCACCACAATGTCTGGTGAAATTCCTGATATGTTGCTCAGTAGAGAGGGAGGCATCGGTGCCATTATATGTCGTAAGCTTCTCGATAGCCTTGTCATGGATATCATGAGGATGACCTGCTATCTGAGCAAAGTTGAGTTGAGTAAAAAACTCACCCATTGGATTAAGGAAACAGTTATTATTTTGCAAATTTTCTAAGTTTTCTGGAAATAAAAGATGGATGTCTGAAACAGAGTCAGATCCAAGTTCTGCAAGGATCCTGCGAGAAGATAGTTTGTTTAATCTCCTCTTTAAGACCTTTTCGGGGTCAGGGATGAAATCAACCAAACCTACACAGTTTCTTCTAGTAGAATACCTTGAGGTGTTAACTGACAGTGGAGTCGCCAGGTGGACTTAAGTCTAATTTCAGAGAGTGATTGGACTAAAAATCTACAAAAAAGGATAAAAAGGTAAAAAACTAAAAGAAACAAAGGTCGTCCAGGAACAAAAAGATTTGTCCCCGGCAATGGCGCCAAAAGATGTTGTCCACCGATTGCACACCAGCAGCAGAAATCTTTCGAAAGCTATCTCCTCACTTAGGAAAGTGGGAGAGGTGTGACCTTGGGGGCAAGCACAGAGCTAGGTACTGTCACCTACTCCTAACTCCTTCGTTTAGGCTAACTCCTAACGAAGCCAAGGGGGGTAGTCCCTACAAAAGAGTTTCTATGGCTCTTAAGTTGTTAAAGTGTTTTGATTAGTTGTGGATGCGGATGGGTGTTGTTTAGGAGTTATTATGATTTGAAGTGTTTGTTTATTATGAATATGACACTAAATCAAAAGCAATCCACGTTGCTAACAAGAGATTACAAAGATAAGCAAAAATTCCAGACTTTAATAGTGCATTCAGAGAAAGAAATTATGATAAACCATAGACCATTGATCAAATAATATAATTATGCAAATTAAAAAGGACCAGTGCCTTATGGAGTCAATGAAGCTGAAATGCGCTAGAGAATTAAACACAAGTCTAGAAATCAAGCTAGTGAATGTTAGGTGATGCAAGTGCCCTTGGTAGGTTTTAAGGTTTTTATGTGTTCTTGATTAAGGTGTCAACAAAGGTTTATCAAAGCCGGGAGACTCTTCTAAGTTCCCTCCGTTGAAGACATGTTGGGCCCGCCCAGTATCCCAGGCTGATATCGCAAAGATTGACCAGCTAGCCGAGAATCTAAGACAGCGGGAGGTTCTGGCGCCTCTACTAGGAAGTACTTTGGAAGAATCCCTACGCCGGTGCGTTGGTTACGGGGTGTTAAGTATTATTAGGTTACTCTTGCAGGGTTTAAAGATCCAGTGCCGTTTTTGGGTACTCCGATCTGAGATCGGTCAGAGCATACTCCGGCAATGAGGGAAGGAGTTAATTAATTAAAGGGGTGTGTGTGTTGAAGGTTTTATTAAGTTAGTTAATTAGACTCTCTGACAGAGAGCACTCTTGACCTTGTCTTATGACAAAGGTTCAAGAGACTTAATTAATCTAAATGTCTAGTGCAAGGATGTGCAAAACTAATGATGCTTTCCGATAGAGTGCTCTTGACTTGTGTTACTGCAAGTTCAAGAGTCTTACTTAGTTTGTTAAGCTAGAATGAAAGAAATAAAACAATAACAATCTAACTACCCAAGAGTCTTTTTCAAGCTTTTTAGGGCCCTAATCGGGAAAACAAGGGGGTAAGTATACAAAAAAAAAATGGAAATTGTACAATGCTTAAATAAATAATCAAATCAAATATTTTTCTTCATTTTTCATGTATGATAAACTAATTAGCAAATAAACTATCAAGTTAAAAAGGAAAACTTCTAAAGATTATAAATTACTCTATCCTACTTTCAGCAAAACATGAATCAAAGCATGAAAATGGGAGACGATACAAGCTTCCCCCAAATGGAGGAAGAGAGATGTGGGAGCCATAATGCCACTTGCTTTTTATTAATTTGGTTACAATGCTTTCCTTTTTGCTGCTCTTTTTGCTTTCTTTTTTTTGATCCTGAAAGGTCTTTGAAGCAATCTGTAGAAGGGGAAAAGAAGAAGAGGGAATTTATAGTTTTTTAGGGCTTGCTTCTTCAAAATTTTGCCAGCATTTCCGCTGTACTTGTAACAAAAGTAAAAAATCAGCAAGCATGTATTGTTAGAATATGGTAGGAAAGACAATGCACAAAAAAAATATTTGAAAAAAAAATTTTATACTTAGAAATTTTTTTTATTTTTTATTTTTTGGATTTTACGTGCAAAGCATAAAACTTTTTCCTAGATCTAAAAATGTAAACTAGATCTAGCAAAGGCCCTAAAAACAGATCTGAAATAATAGAGATTTGAAGCTTAGATCTATTTTATGAGCAAGTACAAAATTTAAAGAAGAAAGGTAAAGAAGTAGGTTTTCTTGTGGATGGAACACAAGAGATGGAGGAAGACTCCAGCTTTCTTTCGAACGGGAAGAGATCGATCTTGTAGGCCCTGCAATTACAATATGTTAAATGGTAAATTGCTTGAAGCTTGGGCTGGATGTAGCTGAACTCACACCCTTCTTCAACCTGTGACTTGCTAATATGAAAACTCAGATACAAGTGAGATCATATATATGAAAAGTAAGCAAAGGAAACTCAATCGCTATCAATACTACGTATAACTAACTACTCATATTCATCACGATTAGAACCTACTTTGCATAAATAACTGAATTGAAACTACAAATAGCTAATCTACTGTGCCAATAGTGGCCCTCTTGAGCTTAACATATAACTAGATCTCATTCAAGTAAAAAGAAAGAGTAAAGGATGTAGGAATAGTATCACCTCAACCATAGAACATTCACCATATGCAAAAAAAGATGGACCTCCAAAGTCGAAAATCTTATTAATCAAATGTAAGCAAAGCTTATTACAATTTTTGCAGAGTAACTCTAGCACAAAAGTTCCATGCAAATAGAGTTGAAAGAGCCTCTTTTTAACAAATGAGAGAGTGCTAAGACCCTAAAACCAAAAAACCAACCCTAACCAGCTTAGCCACCTAACAAAGAGCCTAGACCTAAACCGGAGAACCGGGAGTGAGGGGAGGCCTCCACCTAGGCAAGGCGCCCCCACTCCAAATCTGTGCACTGAAAACAAGCTAAGGATGAGGCCACATGTGTGAGTCTAGATGTAGGTAAGCTCATCCTTTAGGTCTGGCAGAAGCCTGAGCTTTGGGAAGCCCACTGATGGTGTAAGCTTCAGTCTTCACCTCGATCAAATCACCGGACCAATGAGAGCTCTCCATCTCATCTTTAGCTGGAGATGACATGCCTGATAACTGATAATAAATTAATTGCTCTCTTAATGATGACTGAAGCTAAGTTATGATAACTCCAATCATCATAAGTGTTCCATAAGATATCATTTAGCCTTTTATTTTACTGAATTTGGATTAATTTGGAGAGTTTTAGTTTTCTCCAAAATAATCATTTTTTTACTAAAAATTATTTTTTTAATCAAAACTGATTTTTTTGAGTAAAAAGGCATTATGTGTTCGATTGCTGATCTGAAAGTTGGCTCTAACTGGTTGGCTGATCAAGAATGATTTTTGGCTTAAGGTTAGAGCCTTCAATCACTGAATTCTGAGTCCGGATCACGAACGGGTTTTTTCCATTTAATTTATGGAAAAATTAACCCAAAAAACTTAGGAAAAGTAATTAAAAATTAAAAAAAATAATTTTTCACTGTTCGAAAAATATTTTTTTGAAATTTTTTTGTGTCCAAATGACTTAGGACATGACCATGATTTATCTAAATAATGTCTAGTAGGCTTATAACACTCAGTTGGGCTCTAATAACCCCCCAAGGCCCTGAATTCAACATCGGGCATTCCAGCTTTGGAGGAAGCGGGAGAAAACCTCAACAATTATACTCGGCTGAAGGCAAAGCATAATTGTCAGGGGCAAAAAACTCCCTAGAATACCCTATTTGCGATTCTACTTCTTAGGAGACCAAACCACTCAAAAATATCCTACTAGCACATTTTATTACAAATCCCGTGGGGCCATGGTCAAAATTATTCAAATAAAAAAGTGACTAGTCAATATTGGCTAGACAAGCAGACGGATCAATTGATACACTGGAATCGGACTTTGAACAAGTCTGTCAACCAGCAGCTCCTCAGGTAACCCAACTATGGTACAGAAAAGTTGGTAATAGGGACATACATACATAATATCAATACATCCAAGTCCACATATTTATATGACCGCCCGATCATGAGACTAGATGCCAAGACATGTCACAAGAATGAATATAAAAGCAATTATAACCATAACACAATATAATATCCGTCGAGTCATGTACATGTAAACCATCCATTTGAACAAACATCTGTCCAATCAAAACTACTGATGCAACTCTGGGCACTACTGACTGCTTTGCAAATGGATAAATGACTACATCAGTCCTCAAATCTGAGTGTCCTGAGACTCAGTCATGGCATGGGAGAGTACTATAGTCCATAATCAAATAATGATTCATCATAGATGCTCATCTCAGCATCTCATATGTAAGGGAACTGGCTGAAAAATGTACTGAAATCTAAAAAATAGAATATGGTTGCTCGACTACTATATATGTGATAACATCTGACTCCAACTGGGAATAGTGCTTTGCTGAATAGAGCACTTGAGAACCTCAGAATCTTTAGTCCTCGCATTTTGTTGCTTGCATCCTCTATCCATCCTTTCAGCTCTGCAACTGTTGCCAAAATGTCCCTAACTATATGCAAAAATGTGTAGAGCTATACCAAACTCACAGACCGGTCGTCAGAACACTATGTGGACAAAATAAAATACTCAAACTGAAATGCATGAAACTGAAAAAAAAAAATCTAATCTATAGCCATAAAGAAAAGTTTGATTTTATTGTGCAGGAAAATGGCTAAAACTCAAGACTACCCTAGGAGCCTTGAAAAGAAGCTTCGGGGAAAAGACAAGCGATGCTAGACTAAAAAACTAAACTACTGCCCAAAAGAGGCTTATTTAGGTCCTACCTACTCTAACCAATTTAGACAAGTGTTAAGTAAAATCATAAATCCAATGCAACCACTTGCTGAACGAATCTATTGAGCTTTTTTTAGAGTTATTGATACAACAAGTCAAAGATGGCTTGTAAGTAATGTGAATGAAAATTGAAGCCATTATAACTTGTTGTTTGAAAATCAAAGAAGGATAAACAGAAATGAAATCATGCCAGGGATGAGATTGATTGTTGTAAACTTCTTCCATCCATAGATCGACAGGATCATAAAATTTATGCAAGTTTAAATTTGATGAAAGAAAAGAATACGATACATGATTCATCCGTCCTAGGCCATCATAGTTTCTCTCATCTTTTTGATTAGCACACTCAATCATATTCACATTATGATCAATGGTGATACAAAACAGGGACAAATTAGAGATCAATAAACTAGAAATTGAGATTAAACCCATTTGTTGTTTAAAAAATGAGAAAATATGGAATTGGTCTTTATAGAGCTTTTCAATCACCCAATCAAAGACATTAGCAACATTGAAATCATTATGCACCAAGAATGAAAGGAGATGAAATGTTTTACCATTGACCACTTGGCACTTTCAAGACTCTGTACTGAAAATTTTGCATGACACCATACAAAAAGACTTCAAAAACTGGGATGGGAGGGTGGATTGAAAAATTAGAACTTGATTTGAATCACCTAAATGTGCGAACACCAGTCTTGTATGCGATATGGGACATTTGTTAAAGAAATTGGCAAGATTAGCACTAACCTCCCAAGAACTAGACTCACTATAATTAATCTCCTCAACCAAATCACCTTGACCAAAAATCTGATGGGGAATAGCAACAACATTACAAGAATCACTCCTTGGAGGCTCTTGATGACTATTTGGACATAGATTCCAGCTCGAAAGATGTGACAAAAAACGCTCTAGGTCAAGTTCGCTCACTAGTATATCATCATCATGTGGTTGTTCTTCTTCAGATTGTTCATTACATTCAACTGAGGATAAATTATCACCATCATTCATTTGATAAGGAAAAATATCAAAATGTTCATTTCGAACTTCCTTATCATCCTCAGAAACTTGGTCTTCAACCACAATATGACCACATGATTGCTTCCCAATGGAAATTTGATTAATTTCAACCTTTTCTTCTTCTGTAGAGACATAAACAAAGGCTGAATCCAGATTCGGATAGCTTGAATTATCGTCAATTAGGCAATGACTATGGAGTTTCTCTTCTAAAGGCTCTATAATGGACTCACAAATGGAAGGTTCAACTATAGATGTTTCCTGATGGTGATTGTTAGGTTCCCTTCCACGGATTAAATCCAAGATTTGCTCTGTGACTGCTTCAGGTAATAATAACAGAGTATCTCGTATGATTTGATTGATATCTCTCTTAGTTTCAGCATGAGGTTTTGAAACATTATTCTCAAAGTACTTTGTAACATTTTTATGGATTGCAGGCACGCTCATAATTTGGAACATTTTAGGAGAGGAATGATCCAATTGAGAAAGCAAATTTTCGATATATTGATTATCAACTGCACAATCATTGCTAGATTTACACTCTAAAGAATTATCAATTTTCTTACCCCACTTATCTATTAACAGATCTATGAACATGTCATATCCAGTGATGGATTCTGGTGCTAATTGATCAAACCATAGTTGAACATCCCCTCGCAAGGATTCTCCTAAGGCTCGCATATTAACATCTTCATTGTCCGCACCTCTAATTTCCATATAATCCCAGAGAATATCCAAATGACTTTCAATAGATATATCCTTATTTCCATGAAACTGGGGCAACCTCCTAATGTAATCGTTTGGCATAGGATGAGGTGCCCCAAGAATTTCAGAGAAGTCAAATGGAGAAGGTTTAGCCTTTTTCCTAACAGCTTTGGTTATTTGAGTTGGGTACCTAGTAGGATTACGAGGATCAGTCACTCTCGGCTTTGTTTGGGTTTGATACTTGCTCATCGGCTCACTAGAGATGGTTAGGCATGCTTTATAGTGCGGGTAAGGGAATTGGTGGGTACCATAAGGATCGCGATAATTAGACTCATACCCATAATCATGGTCAAGATCATCCTCATACCAAGAATCTGACCTCCATTTATCCCTTTTGTTTATTTTCCTTTTAGCTTCATTTATGTTTTCATTTAATTCCTTCATGTGTCTTAATAATACATCTGAATTCATTATGATTTATGTGATGGGTTCGCTTCTTAGTGGAGTCGCCAGGTGAATGAATTGCCGTGTTCACCAACGGATGATGTCGTAGGAGAAGTAAGTGAAATTCATGCAGTGATTGTAAATATTTAAACATATAAAATGCAATAATTGATATTAGACCGGATGTGATATGAATGATAAAAGATGTAAGTACATTCATAGACACCGAAGGTAAAATAGATGAACCAAGGTAAGCCTCTACCTCCCCAGCAACGGCGCCAAAATGTTATCACCAAACTTGTAGTTGCCTCTATGAGGTGGATTCAGGATGGACGGTAGAGGGATAAGCAACTAAAGAGGTGGAACCAAGATAGCCTCGACTCCCAAATGGATGGTTGTCACGCCAATCGAGGCAATCTTCACTTGATGTTTTCTTAGCCCAAGACAATAATGGGGGAGACCAAGATCTACTCTCGACAGGAGAGATCAAACCAAAACACCAGATCAAATCAAATGGAGTTGAAGTATGTAAGGTGGAGTAAACCCTAGATATATGGATGAAGTCACAAGGTGAATTGGGTCTTGGATCAGGGGTTTATGAGATATGAAATTTAATCCAAGTTCAAAATACAAGTGACCCATAAGCTTATTACTAGATCCGAGATTAAGGTACTAGCAAAAGCTGACAATATCCACTACCTTGGGAAACGTGACTAATGCAGGGAGGGTAAGAACAGGATTGGGGCTACTTAGTACCAAGGGGTAGACTCGAAAGAAGGTATTACAGTATCAAAGCACTTGAGCCACAAGGAAAAGATCAAATTGTAAGAGGAGGCAACATGAAGGGTAGCGCTAGGGTTTGGAGAACAGTGCCTTGGGATTTGAGCCAAATGGAGTCACTTTAGCAAAACGTTTTTGAAGACCCACTTAGGGTTTGGATCGATCTACAAAACTCAGAAATGGTTTGCCGAGAGATCAAGCGGTTTGATCCATAATATTTTTTGATTTTTTATATTTAGGGTTTTAACATGAAAATGAAGATGCCAATGGATTGAGATCTAGAAAAGAATAACTAACTTGTAGATCTTACCTGAAAAACCTTGTAGATGCCTTGATGATGATGATTGTTGGAGCAAGGCCCCGCAGCTACAGGAAAAGCTGCTATATCGAAAGAAGAAGTCAAAGGAAACAGTACCCAAGCGACCGAAAAGAGAGAGCTCAACCACTGCACTTAAGGCAGCGGCGAAGACAGGAGGGCTCAGCTACCCTCATAAAGGAAAAGGAGCAACGGGCCGAGGTATTGAAGACAAAGGACAGAAGGGAAACGACCGAGGAAGCGACGTCCATACCCATGATCAGCGCCGGGAAGCGTGGAAGACTGCAGAAAGCTGTGGTGTGACGGTAAGCGGCAGCCCACAGTACAGATGCGCCGACTGTCACAGTTAGGGTTTTTGGGTTACTGTTGGGAAAGGCCCACAGTGTTGTAACAGGGCCAGACCTTCGAGCCGCCTATATAAGCATGTATTTTGTATTGTAAAAGGTTAGACAGTTGGTTAGACAGTAGATAGTGAGACAGAGAGTCAATTAGCTAGTGGTCAGTTAGCTGTTCTTCGAGTCGAGCTCTGGTTCTGCTATTCAGTCTGTAGTTATCTTACTGTAACCAGTAGCTGGCTCCTTGAGCATGAATGTAACAATCCGCAGGGATTGAGAGAGAGAGAGAGGAAGAGTATATTGTAAGAAGGCAATATAAGAAGGAGAAGAGATTTAAGAGAGAAGGGCTCCCGGTTGTGTGTGTGGAGTTTCCCAGAAGATCTCAAGCTGCATAATAGGTTGTAGCGGAACTGTGTTTACTCTCTCAAGATATAATATAAAAACCAGTTCCCGTGGACGTAGCTTCCCCCCTGGAAGTGAACCATGTAAAACCCGTGTGTTGTGCGACTGTTCATGTGATTGTGTTCTACCTATTGCTATCTGTTATCTGTTACATGAATGTTGCTTATCAGTTGATGAATGTATGTATGTTATGCTTCAGTTTATAGCACATAGAAGGTTAAACGCAAGTTGAATGTATCAAGTAGCCTGTATATGAGTTTATCAGTGCTTGATTCATGATAGTTGACAGTTACAACGTTAAGTGACTCTGGTATATGAGTTCCGCGAGTTCAGTGTAGTTGATGTTAGCGTGTTAAACTGTAGAGGCCTAAGTGAAGTGGTTTAACACCCTTGTGAAGGTTAACAGAGTTATTAGACCCAGGAAGGAGGTCGCAGGACTTTGAGAGTTGATACACATATTGAGCCTCATTATAGGACATATTACAGCATAGAAAGGTGATATCGCATCGTCTGAGGAGGTGTGAGATATCGCAGGGAAGGAGCTGAGCCGAAGAGTAAGTGTGCGCATCGCCATAGAAGCTGCGATGCGATAAGAGTCTGTTCCCTACCAGCGCCAGCTAGAAGGAGAAATCGCCCTCGCAGAGAGATACCGCTGGCTAAGAAGAGTCGCGAGACCCTAGGATGCTACAGAACTCAGTTGAAGACACCTGAGTCTTTAGCCACCCCATCTAAGATCACTTCGGGTGAGACTTCAGGCCGCTTTGCGGTCTGTCGCCGAAAGGGCCAGTGAGCTAGGGGTATTGTTGGTACAGTAAAGTAAACCCGGGTCTGCCCAGTTAGAACCAACAAATGGTTCCGTTACCGGTTTTGAACAACTTGAAGAGCTAATGTTCTGTTGGCATCCTACTAAAGAAGAACTCAACCAGTGGGTTGGGTTTAAGGAGAGAGAATTTGCTGAAAAAGAAAACAAGAGTCCTAGGCTCAGTACAGAGGACTAGTTACAAAAACATATCTTCACAGATCTGCATGAGATATTTTTTGCGACCTATGCAAACGAGCTGTACAACTGGTTATCAAAGTTGACTGATAAGAATATATTCAAGAAGAAAAGAAACATTGTCTGGACACCGGAGCTGATTCAGACTGTGAGGAGCATAGACAATCCCATTTCACGGGCAGTAGACTTTTGGCTTGCAAGTTTGCTGGAAGGCTTCATTACTGAGTTTGCAGTTGATCAAAGAAAAAGTTTCAGCGAAGCCGAGAGGTACTTCCTCAAAGGATATCGCGGTAAGTACTTGAACTCTTTAAATTCGTCTATTAAGATGTTATTACATGAAAAAGGAGTAATGGATATATTCTCAGATGAATAAGTTCAGTAAGTGTAATGTCACAAGAGTTTGAGAGTGATTTTGATGAAATTGGATGTAAACGTAGTGGTAAGAAATATAAAGTAGATTTCAGATCTTCCTTCGTGGAAGACAGTTCAGACCATACTAGAGAACAGAGCCAAAGCAATACAGAAAGAATAGTAGGGGGTATCCCTTACCACCCTTATACCCCACAGAAAACGACCAGGACTCAAAACGATCCCGTAGGAACTCCATCTAGTAGTTCACATATAGTACATACCACAGTTACACCGCCGAGTGGTAGTAACACAGCAAATCAGAATCCACCACGTAGAAACAGAATGGGGGACGACATGAAGTTACCTACCTTTAAGGGTATAGGGGCAGAAGACCTGGAACAGCATTGGTTCCTATGTGAAGCCGTATGGACCATTAAACAGATCCAAGATGATAATACTAAAATTGTCCAGTTGGCCACTACACTTAGAGACAGAGCTTTAACATGGTATATGAAGTATACAACAGTGCAACTCAAAACACTCATACAAGTCAGGACCGCCATGATCAAAGAATTTAAGAAACCTAAGTCTGAGTCACAGTGTATCACAGAGCTTAAAGACATTAAACAGTTACCTACAGAGTCAGTATGGGACTTTGATCAGAAGTTCAAAGCTCTTATAGACCAGGTTAGCTTTGAGTTTTCGCCAGAGCAGCATAAGGAATGGTTCATCACAGCACTGCTCCCGCATATCAAACTTCCCCTTATGCAATAGAGACTCCGTACGCAGGATGAAGTGTTGGAGATGGCAATGAAACTAGAGGCTTCACCTCTAGCTGAGACTAGTACAGGTATGACAAACCTACAGAGTCAGTTAGCCAACCTCATGTTACAGTTACATGAGATTAAGAAAGGGAAAGAGGTTGCACAAGAACTATGGTGTATAAAGTGTAAAGGATAGGGCCATACTAAAGATAACTGTCCAGTATTTGTTGAATATTTAGCAAGTGGGGCTCTGAACCCCTTAATACAGAACCAAGGACCATGGTGTGAACTCTGCAGAACAAGAGGGCATAGACCACAGGAATGCCCTTTACTTCAGAAGTATGTACAAACCCCTAAGAACTTATATTGTAACTTCTGTAAGTCAGTAGGTCATGATGAACATAATTGCTGAGCTTATGATCTCATGATAGAGAGAAAGCATGACTTGTACAGAGTCCAGTCAGAGACACCAGGTCCAGCAGCAGGACCACAGCATGAACCGGCTCATGATGGCCGTGGTGGAGGATTCAGAGGATGAGGCCGTGGAGGAGGCTTTGGCCGTGGCTGTGGACCGATTACTTGTTACAATTGTGGAATTGTAGGACATTATGCTAGGGACTGTCAGAACTCTAGTACGACATGTAAGTATTGCAAGTCCTATGATCACCCTATAGAAGAGTGTCCGATCTTGATAGCCAAGATTAGGGATCCTAAGCCAGCAGTAAACTAGAACATTCAGCTTATTGTTGCCGAGCAGAAAGAACCATAACCAAGAGTCAATATTGTGACTCGCAGCGGTGCTTCTACTAGTAGGACATTGCAGGATGCAGAAAAGAATACAGGTCCAGAGTGGGTGCGCAAAGCAACTAATAAATCAACACCACTTGACCTGCAGAAGAACAAAGAAACGTTTCAGCAAGCAAAAACTTTCTTTACTGAACCTACAGCATCGGGGTCGCAGGTACTGCCTTGTAGGGGCGTACCGCAGCAAACACCTTGTGGAGTTAGTCCTGTGCAGATATCGCAGGCTACCACATCTGGAAGGTGCGAAGAGGATGAGTCGACAGGAAGTATACAATCCTTCCTACTGAGCTGCTTGAAACTTGTACGAAATGAGAAAGCCATCGGAGAGCTTCAGCGCATCATAGATCAGTGTCAGCCGTCTTCTTCCGTGAACAGTGCGCAGCAGGCTGTTCATAATATTATGGGCCATACAAGAACAGGAACAGAGATGAGACTCACAGCGCAAATTGGAGAATTTGAAATGGATGAGGTAATCCTAGATTTAGGATCAGAGGTAAATGTTCTGACTAAGCAGACATGGGATCAGATGGGTAACCCTAAGTTAGCAAGATCACCTATCCATCTGCGACTAGCCAATCAGCAGAGGGTATCACCACTGGGTCGATTACCGCAAGTACCAGTTGATATTGATGGAGTTCGCAGCTTTGCAGACTTTGAAGTCATAGAAATCATTGGCGATAGCAGACCGTACCCAGCTTTACTAGGTATTGATTGGGCAATCGATAACATGGCTGTTATCGATTTAAAGAAAAGACAAATGACCTTTGAGGATAATCAGATCCGGGTCATCGTGCCGTTGGATCCTTTCCAGGGTCCTCGCTAGATTGAACCTATCAGAGCAGAGGAGGAGGCGCGCAACATGGAAAGCCTTTATCAGATGACTACTAATCAGAGTGATTACATCAACCCTACCGCAGAAGGAAATATCAGTTGGCGATGCGACAGCTCATGTGCATCAGATTCGGAGGTTGGTTTAGAAAATTGGCAGAATAGACTTTACGAAGTCTCAGCTCGCAGATGTGCGTTTATGACTAAGTCACTGTGATGGATCGGCGCAGAGATTATTGACATTCCCTCGTTTCATGGCTTAGCGGATGTTAATGACTTTTTATAGCAGTTCGAGCAAGAAATTCTTCAGGAGCAGAGAATGACAACTATTGACCTTGCAGTAAAAGACACACCTGCAAGATGGTGGCATGCACATAAAGAACATATCGCATCATGGGATGATCTTAAGAGACTGATGGCGATCAGATTTTCTAGTGACAAGGAACCTTTACAGCAGAAATATACTGGAGAAAGTGACCCCAGGTCACATATTCAGATTTGCGAACAGAGTTGGTCGGACATTCCAGAGGATGAATGGGTTCACCTATTCATTCACACTTTAGACACAATTCCAAGGAACTGGTACACTGAGACAGAGTTGCGCAGAGGAACCATCACATGGCCACTTATGATAGACAACTTTCTACTCACTTTCACTTTTGAATCTGAGTATCCAAGCATTGATCAGGCTCTAGATGTAATAAAGACGAAGATATTTGACGACTGTACCCTATCAGTGCCTGCTCAACCTGATTGGGCCATACAGTTGGAACATGTGCTAGAATGTTACAACTTCGCAGCAGAGCCAGATGATGAGGATGAGAATCCTCGCAGTGTCAACATTCCAGAGTCAGAAGGGACTCGCGACGTTGATGGACCGAAACTAGAAATTCATGCTATCACAGAACCTATCAAGATTAAAAAGATCAATATTGGCATAGAAACAGAACCAAAGTTTGCCTCTATTGGAGACTATTGGGATGATGAAACAGTAGGACACATCGCAGATCTCTTACATGACTATCAGGACCTATTTCCCACTAAGTTCATAGAGATGAAGGGAATAGTAGGAGATTTGGGAGTAATGCGGATACCATTGAAAGAGGATGCTAAGCCAGTTAAGCAGTGTCCATACAGATTGAATCATCGCCATAAAGAAAAAGTTAAGGATGAGATTGATAAGATGCTAGCAGCAGGCATCATTTAACCTGTAGAAGAGAGCGAATGGGTTAGTCCCATGGTTGTGCAGGAAAAGAAAACCAAAGGAGAAATCAGGATTTGTGTTGACTTGCGCAAACTCAATGACGCATCACTTCATGACCCATTTTCGACACCTTTTACTGATGAAGTTTTAGACAATGTGGGAGGACAGGAGGTCTACTCCTTCACTGATGGCTTTTCAGGCTATCACCAGATCAGAATTCATTCAGAGGATCGACATAAGACCACCTTTGCGACAGAATGGGGCTCATTCCAGTACACGGTAATTCCCTTTGGTCTTAAAAATGCACCAGCTATCTTTTCTAGAGTAGTAGTTGCTGTATTTAAGGAATATATACATAAATTCTTAGAAGTCTATTTTGATGATTGGACTGTATTTGGATTAATTGATAAGCATATAGGAGATTTAAGGCTCATGTTAGAGAAATGTATGCAATATCAGATTTCTCTTAACTTGAAGAAATGTATATTCTGTGCGCCATTTGGTATTTTGTTGGGTCATATTGTTTGCAGACAAGGCTTGATGGTAGATCCTGCAAAGATTGCCATCATTGTTAATCTTCCAACACCCAACTCAGTCAAGCAATTGAGGACAGTGCTTGGTCATACCGGGTACTATAGAAAATTCATCAAAGGTTATGCAAAGATCACATCACCTATGGAAAAGTTGTTAAAGAAAGAAGTGAAATTCCTATGGAATGAGGAATGCCAGCAAAGTTTAGACACTCTTAAAGAGAAGATGGTTACAGCACCCATCTTAGTATTCCCAGATTGGAACAAGCCATTTCATGTACATGTGGATGCATCTGGCATCGCACTGGAAATCATCTTAACCCAGCCAGGAGAAGGAGGTATCGATCACCCTATTGTGTACTCAAGCAGAAAGTTATCTACCGCAGAAAAGAACTACACCACTACAGAAAGAGAAGGATTAGCTATGTTGAAAAACTGAGTTTTACTGCTTGCTGGTTTAAATGAACAATTTGTGTTTTTCACTTCAGCCGGTTTTGCATAGGCTTGAAGCTACTTAAAAATTTTGCCGAACAATTTTAAACACACAGTAAAAATTACTAACAGGCTGAAAACAAATGCATGCACACCATAAATTTGACTCAGAGATTTTTGGCTAATCAGCCCTGGAAAAACCCCCACGGGGAAAACCAGTCAGAGAGAGGAGAGATTTTTATTATTTTCTTCAGCAAAATGTAGGACAGAAAATACTCAGGAAATATTACTTATCTCCACAACAGATTTTTATCTCAAAAATCTGAACACTGTGCTCAGCAAAAACACCAGCCATACACTTAAAAATCTGTGCCTAAACTTTGTAGACCGTACAGCATTAAAACCCAGCCGTACATCCTCGAAAACAGTGCCAAATAAATGCTGTTCGTACCTCGAAAACTGTGCAGGAAATTTAATGCAGCCGTACCTCGATTTCTGTGCAGCCGTACTTTGATTTCTGTGCAGCTGTACCTCGATTTCTGTGCCACATTAAATGCTGGCCGTACTACAGGTCGTACATCGATTTCTAGAAATTAAATGCAGATCGTATGGTGCAATAAATGCAGACCGTACTCTTCCTCGATTTCTGTGCAAAAGTACCAGCAATAAATGAAGGTAAATCACCTCGATTTCTGTGCATTCAATGTTCCTCGATT
>LPNX010019629.1:66102-85766 GCA_001517045.1 Pseudotsuga menziesii | reverse complement strand
GAAAGCAAACGGAGTTGGAGCGGTTTGAATGAAGTGAAGACTTGTGCGGTTGTTGTGAATGTCAATCATTTCCTCTTTATGAGCCAGTACTTATAGAACCGATGCTAAGAATTATGCGGTTGTTGTGAATGTCAATCCTTTCCTCTCTTATGAGCAAGTACTTATAGAGTCGATGCTCGGAAGCAACGTTACAAGGTGGCAGTTGATTCAGTAGAGGCCCGTAGCAAGCGAGAGGAAAACATGGTGGAGATTCAAAAGTCTAAAAGGGAGGAAACTCTACTCGAAAAACGTAGAGAAGCCCTGAATTCTCAGCCCTCGAGTGGATATGATCAAAGGATTTCCCTTGATGAAAAGGTAAATTTTCTTTGATTAGCAATATATGTTCACTAGGAGTTTACCACCACTATCATCCTTACTAAGTTACTGCATACGCAAATAATTAACAATAATTTGTATGAATATAATTCCCATCTGTTATTTTCAGTGCAGTTGCAGTCTTTGCCAGCATTTGTTGTCGCGCTTGCTTCTAATGACATTCAAGCAAAGGAGGCCGCTTTTATTCATCTACGAGAATTGTTAAGCTTTGGTCAGATTCTTTTCCGTGCTACTATTCACCTACGATAATGTTGTGTATCAGAAATGGAAAACAGATCATAATTTTATGTCAATCCTTACTAATGTCTTCTTTATTCAGAAAGTAATCCTCCAATCGATGCTGTCGTCGAATCCGGTGTAGTTCCCCTTCTTTTCGATATTCTCAGGAGGGCGGATATGCCTCAGCTTCAGGTAAAATGCAATTGCTATATTGATTTATAAATATGATAAAATAAATAATTCAGTGGAGAGGTTCAATCTCGTTTGGGTCCAGAGAGTTGATTATAGCTAGTTATTTTAGAATTATTGTTGTGATAGTTGATATCTTGTTATCATAAATGATAATACAGTTCGAGGCAGCTTGGGATTTGACAATTATAGTATCGGGAAACACTGAACATACAAAGCTTGTAATTTATTGTGGAGCACTGCCATTATTTGTGGAGCTTCTTACGTCTGTGGATGATGATCTTCGAGAACATGTACATAATTTTGTCAATTATCTTACTATCTTCTATGCATTTGAATTTCAACAATAAAACTACTTCTCACTTTGAGTTCAACTGCTGTTGCTATAAGGCTATTTGGGCTTTGGGAAATATTGCTAGAGACTCTGCAGAATATAGGGATATGGTACTCGCTCATGGAGCATTATGGCATGTGCTTGCCCAGTTTCAGAAGAATGTAACAATTTCAATGATCAGAACAGTTGCATGGACTCTCTCAAATTTTTCTAGTGGGAAACCCCAACCTCAATTTCATCAGGTAAGCAGAATCCATTTTATTATCTAGCTCTAGCTCTTTGTGATTGGTAGATTTGACTATTTTTTACAATGATTGGGGTTTAATAACTTTTAATTATATGGTAAATTTTCAAGTGTATTTCGCTGGGTGGGAAATCTGTGCATGTTGTAGTACTCCATGTCTTACAAAGTTGAACATGGAAATCTATGATCAGAGTTAGAATTTAATAGCATCAAGAGTTTCTGCCTTTTGCTTATCGATTTCAGGTGAAATATGCATTGCCTACCCTGGAGTGGCTTCTCCATATAGAAGAAGAGGAAGTATTGGCATCTGCATGCTGGGCTCTATCATATATTTCTGATGGCCCCAATGAGAATATTCAAGGAATAATTGACGCTGCCATTTGCCCAAAGTTGGTGGAGCTTCTGTCGTGAGTATCATGATACACACATAAATATAAGCACTCTTGGTATTTATATATAACTCAATAAATATAAGCACTTAGTATTTATAAGTAACTTAATACATATAGTTTCATGGTTAATTTAAATTTGGTGTTAAGTTCAGTTTATGTTAATTTTTAAATTCCAGCGTCACTATAATTTTATACATAAGGTCCTCAGTGTATTAATCGAAATGAACTGTTCGCACGCATTCTTCACCATTTGTTGTTACTCTGCTTTAAAGGCAGTGGGCAATCTTGTCACTGGCGATGATGTGCAAACTTAGGTGTTACTTCAAACATTTTTCACACTTCTTCCAAATAATTATACAATACATTTGTTATTTTGCATCTGTTGAATGCATTTTCGGCTGTGATAAACTGTCTGACATAATACAAAGAGTCCAAATTCAAACACAGTGGATTTACTTTATTGTTTATTGTGTGCAGGTTGGTATTGACAATAAGGTTCAAACACGATTTATTTTATTGTTTATCTTATATTTTGTTGTGTGCAGGTTGTTATTGACAATAAGATTCTCCGTCGCCTTTTGGATCTTCTCACAAATAATAGGACAAAGAAAACCGTAATAGGACATACATGCTGGATAATCTCCAATGTTACTGCAGGAACAACAGAGCAAATTTAGGTGGGAATCATTTTGGATTTATAGTGTTACTCGCTACCACTGTCATATTTCCAGTGTAACATAACTCACGCTTTTGTTTTAATGGACTGCACTCATTTTCATTGCAGGCTGTGATCAATGCAAATATATTTCCCCCACTTTTATCTCTGCTAGCAAATGCTGAATTCAATATAAATAGAGACGTAGCGTGGGCAGTTTCAAATGAAATTGCTTCTGCAAGCGAGGAACAGATAAAGTCCGAAACTTTTCTAATTTCTTCGCGTGTGTAATTTTCTGCATCCATCGTCTTAAGGTCGATAACATGAGCCCTTTTCTATTACATATACCTTGCGATTTAGGGTTGCATCAAGCCACTTTGTAATCTTCTAACCTGCCAGGATTCAAGGACTATAACAGTCTGCCTTCACGGTCTAGAAAAAATACTGAGAGCTGACGAGACTGAAAAGAATGAAGGCATCTCTGAAGTTAATGTATATGTGAGCATAATTGAGGACGCTGGTGGCTTTGATAATATTGAGGCATTACAAATTCATGAAAACACACAGGTCTATAGATAAGCAGTCAAGATCCTTAACAATGGTTTCGTCGAGGAAGATGATGATCACGTGCTAACCATGTATGATACACCTCAGTGTGCAGAAGTTTCACCTGGTGGTTTTAATTTCATGTAGAAATATGGATAATGTTGTTGTATATTGTAGGAATTCTGTGTATATTGTTAGAAATGCTGCATAAAGTTCTATGTGATTGTTGATACATCCTTCTCACAGCTTTACCGGTTCCTTAGGAATCATGGCTTTAAGTTAGGCTCTAAGTTATTAGGTTGTTTTGATTTCATGTAGTAGGAAAGATCGAACGAAAGATTGATAAGTACACTTAATTTGCTTGGCATGCAGAGGAATTTCTGTCGCGCTAATTCTGTTCTACTCACCAGTCGACGGTGATGCTTGGCTTTCCGTTCCTTTCCTTTGCATTGTACACAAAACTGTGATAAGATTTAGTTTCATCGCAATGCGGACCTAACAACCACTACTTCCCAAGCATTGTGGACTTTGTGGTTATAGTAACTTGATGTGCAATCTGTGTTTGTCCTGGGGTTCCTACGTCTTGTTCTTGTGCACAATTGTCCTTTGCCATTCATATCGAGGCCAAGCAAGCGGATTCAGCTGCAGTTTATGAGTTGGATCTTTGTCTTCTTTGGTGTTCTGTCAAATTGATATTTATTAATGTAGTCCTGAATATATTGAATCCTGAGTGTTGACCGTTTCTTTGCCCTCAAGACTGGATAAGTCTAGCCGCATGGAGCATTAGTGCCTCCAAGTTATATAGAGTCTAGACACATATCTAGGGCTTGCCGATCGAAGGCTCTGAACCGCGTTTTAATGGAAAAGATGCTAATTTGAAGGACTAGAACGTTTTCTTTCTTTCTATTTGCAAGCATTCTGGTTTCGATCCAGCTGAGCATGACTGGCGTGGTGGCCGCTAGAATCATCCGGGACATGAAATTTAACTTTAAATTGAATAATTATGCGAGAGATGATCCTGGTTTCGCCAAGCTTCACAGCGTTCTGCTAGACCGGCTGCATATACCACGCCGATCGTCTACCCTGCCGGTTTTCCAAGAAGCTCCGGAGTTTCGAAATGGTAAAGAATGCATCGTCTCGGCACCTTCGTCGTGGAGATCAGGCTATTCTCAACTTCAAGAAGAAGATGATGATACAGAGCTATGCGATAGCACGACCATGCATATAGCCATGACGCTGGACACTGCTTATCTGAGAGGATTGGTTGCCGGAATTCTATCAATTCTCCAACATGCTGCTTGTCCCGAGAATGTAGTCTTCCATTTCATGGTGTCCGAGCACCAACGTGATCTCAAGGCTACGCTTCAGGTGACTTTTCCATACTTGCGCTTCATATTATATCATTTTGACAAGAATATTGTGAAGAACAAGATATCGTATTCAATTAGGCAGGCTCTGGATCAACCACTCAATTACGCTTGCACTTACTTGGCCGATATCTTGCTGTCATGCCTTGGGAGAATCATTTACCTCGAATCCGATTTAGTTGTTGTGGATGACATTGCCAAGCTAATGCACCGTCGTCTCATGGCCTGAGGTCTGAAAAAAACCAGAACAACTGGCTCTGATGGTACCACTTGCTATAACAGATGGCAATGGGATATAATTTTTATTTTTTTAATTTTATTATTATGATGTCATGTTGCCACATGTCAACTCAAATCTAGATACCAAATTCCAAAGTTTACATCATCTTCTATCCACCAATAAGTTGTTTACAAAATAGTTTTTTAACAAAATTAAAAAAAATATTTTACAAATCCCTAAGTTATACTTTACAAAACAGATTTTAATTTTTTTGATAGAGAGAAACTAATACAAAGTCAAAAGAGTTTGAATTGAAATCTATTACAATATACCTATTGAGGCAGGTATAATAAGACAAATACATGAAATGAAAGGTTGTTCAAAACCCTACGTCATGGCCACTTTTTTTCTTTCTTTCTTCCTCTCAATTATCAAGTGGATGAAGCCCTTAAAAGTCATATTTATTTTTCTTTTTTATGCACATATGATAAAACCTGATAAAAAAATTAATATTTACAATCCCCGTGTCCATATTTTATAGTTTTGTAGTTTTGCAGAATGTAAAAAAAAACACAAAATGGAAAATAAGAAAAACAAAGACCAAGGAAGATGCATATATGCCCAAAATAAGTCTTTATTAAAGATGGAATTATGAAAGTCATTATTACAATAGGACGTGATCGGTTTAACCCCTTAGAATAGAAAATAGATGCTTCTAAGACCCTATGCAATTCTAAACAACTCAAGTTCATCCGAGTGAAATTGAGACAACGAGAGGGATCCCTACTAAGATTGTCATGGAGTGACCTACATGCATGAAATCATTAGTAGTAAAATATACAGGAAGAAACATCAACGTGCAGTAAACCAGAATGTACCTCTGATGGAAAAATGGATGGATCTGTACTGTAGCCTTAGTTGCAAACACTTCCTGTTAGGATCATGCACGACTGAGTATGAAGGGAAAAATGGCAGAACTGGAAAATCTAGCATCCTCTTACCTCTAGTGCGAGATGATAGTTGCAACAACTTAGGCAAGATTTTAAGGACTAGGACAAGAATGTGTGTGAAGACAAAGAGTTTCTGCAACTGTCTAAATTTCAATGGTTGCATGTCTCTTAGCATTTATGTTTTTTGCATGATTCTGGAAGAGGGATAAGGTGGACCGCAAGTAATCGACATCCACCTTCCCCATGCAATAGAAATGCATGTGAAGGATTTCTGTTGTAATTTTTTTTGCAATCCTTGTATCATTGCAACAATACAAATATGCAGAAAAAACTCAACCATTTACCTAACACTACTAATCCCGAGAGTTCCCTCGTACTTAATGTATTTGCTAGGGTTTGCAGTGCTCTTTCCTTCTTCCCACGTGTTTTTGAGTCACTTTCATCTTCATTAAAACTGTAAGGAGTTGTTCTAGTGTAGCTACATATGCTCTAATTTCCTACCGAACATTTAAAAGATATAAATTTTAAGAGCAACCTTCAACGAGAGCTCCGATATAGTCAAAGGCCGAGGTGCATCTTTTCTTGCTTTAATAAAACATGAACAACTCTGTTTATGATAGTAAAACAAGAGAATATATAACAAACTTTGAGTGACGTGGTTTATGAAAAGGGATTTGTCAATACATTTAGTAATAAAAAGGAACAAAGCCTCCCTAGGAAAGATAAACACTATGTTAGAAACAATCCTTGTACTTGTACGAGCCAAACATCAGTCATCGAGCTGGTCTCTAAGCGAGCAGTGATAACATTGGCATCTTGTGACTCAACTACAACCTTTCTTTTACATGAGCAAATCTTATAAATGATTACCAAGATCTGGAATCAAACCATGGCTTAGATCATGTTACAGTTGAATACCACCACCTTACACAAATAAGAACTAATGCTGCATCGACACATTCACTTAGAATATTCTCATGTGCAATTCTTGACACTGGGCTCCCTTGGTTGAAAATGATAATCAAATAGGATGAAGTGGGTTCCTCTTTTCCTAATGTTTGAAGGACTTGCGATAGTGATGGCCTATTTTGCATCTGCCTCAACTTTGTAAGAGTAATTCATCGCCGTAATTCTTGTGTTGACTGACATAGTGGTTGTATGTTTGATGGCTATTACAATGTACGTAACCTATTCTCATTTTGCATGGGACTCGCTTCTTTACAACCTCAATGCCCTATAATTATGGAAAAGAGAGATGCAATGAGTTATCTAACCCCATATAAGTTCCCTTTGCCCTTTGAGATTGTTGGAACTTGTGCAACTTCATAAGCTATTCTTATTGTACCTCCTACGAGAGATTATACTGATGTAACTACTCATGTAAAACCTAGCCACGCTCAATGTAAACCCTCGGGAAGGATCATAAAAGAAAATTAATACAAACAAAATTAATTTATATTCCCCCAAGGTATATCGGCCCTAGTCAAACTTGCAGGTCAACCCCAATGATTTTCCACTAGGAAAATAGGAGGCACCCCTCCTCATTATCACACACATTCACAACAACTAACTCAACAAAAAGGTGTGCTACTGCAGTCTAGGAGAGTATATTTTTGGGGTTATATCCACGAGAGATATTTTCTCTCTCTATCTCTCTCTCTTCTTCTCTTTGTTATCAAAAGTTATTATCTCTATACAAATGTTTGTTGGGTTTTTCTCGATTGGGTTTCCGAGGATAAATTCTCATGTAATATGTTTCTGTGCTTTGTCTCTCTTCTAGAGATCCTTTTGTTTATTTGCAAATAAGATACACCGCTATAATCTTGTAAAACCTAACATGGAAACATCACATTTCTAGAAGAGGCCATTGTCAGAAGCTAGGGTTAGGGTTTGACCTTCAAAGGGATTCCCTCATCTCTTCAGCAAGAAAAGATATCTGAAAACTTCGCGCTAAGGGAGGCACATATTTTGGTGAAAGAAAATCCAAACTCTGAGAAGTCTCATTTTTTACCTAATTCCATTGCTGTAGAAATTAGGGTTTCATGTTTCATGTTGATCAAAACACTGCTTTGGCTCATCTTCACCTCTCCTCAACTGGCCTTGACAAGGCACATCTATCTCTGAGGTTAGTTTCTTCAAAATCAAAATTTCATTTTTGACCTAACTCCTTCTAGGGTTTCTAGCTTATATCCACAGATAAGATGAATGGAAGGAAGGTAGAATATTGTCTTGATGGGGATACCAAATTCATATCATGGAAGCCTAGGGTTCTTCTCATTCTAGAAGAACATGCTTTTTTTAAATTTGTCAATGAGAAAGTTCTAGAACCAGAAGCAAAAGAAGCCAAGTCCCAGTGAAGGAAGGGTGGTGCGAAAGCAAGAAGGATTCTGGTGGACTCAGTCAAAGACCACTTGGTTCCACAAATCTCAGAAAAGACAACAACTAAAAAGATGTTAAGAACCTTGAAGAAGTTATTTGAACATAGTAGCATCAATGTGACTCTCACATTGAGGAACAAATTGTCAAATATGAAGATGACTAAGTCCGAAAACATTGCCTCATATTTCATGAGGATCACCGAACTACAGGACAAGATAAGGTACAATGGATACAACCTTGAAGAAAAGGAGCTTATCATGACCAACCTGATTAGTGTTCGACCATATTGGTAGTCTTTCATCCAAAACTTAAGTGGTCAAACCAAGTTGCCAAATTTTGACAAGTAATGGGAAGTCTGCACTCAGGAAGAAACCAAGATTGCAGCAAGACAAAGACTCCATGGTTCTCAAGTTGAGGAGAATCAAGCCTTCATCACTCATGCCAAGAAAATAAAAGGAAAAGGAAGGAAGTTTCATAAACATAAGCACCAAGATAGGAGACCAAGTTCTTCTCCAGATCATAAGGAAAAGAAGAAGTACCTATCACGCATACAATGCTATAAGTGTAAGAAATATGGTCACTATGCAAGCCATTGTAACAGTTCAAGCAAGAGGAAGCATGAAGCTTCAACAAATGATGTGTAAGATGATCATCATCACAAGAAACAAAGAAATGAATATCGTACAAAATTCTTCTTCATATAAGCTTTATCAGGTACGGTTCCCACCACTAGTGATACATGGCTTATGGATAGTGGTGCTTCCAAATATATCACTGGTTATAAAGAAAACCTTTCAGAAGTAGTTGAGAAAGAATCTCATCTCCGTGTTCCACTTGGAGATGATGCCAACTACAATGTGAAAGGATTTGGATCTACCTCTCTTCAATTAGAATAAAATGACTTATTACATCTAAATCATGTGCTATATGTACAAGGTATGAAAAGAAACCTTGTCTCCATCTCCTCTTTAGAAGACAAGGGATATAGAGTGACATTTGGAGATGGAAAGGTGCTAGGATGGCAAAAGGATTCTAGCATGAACACAACAAAAGTGATCGGTATAAGGGAGGAAAACCTGTATCGTATGACCACTCTATGAGCTCAAGCATTAGTCCATGATTCCACTAACATCAATAAGCTATGGCACAGAAGACTATCTCATCTAAACTATCAGGCTCTTCGATCTTTAAGGAACATGGTGACAGGCCTACCAATGCTTCATGTAGACCATGATGATGTATGTAGAGGATGTGCGCTTGGTAAGAATAACAAGGGTTCATTTCTGAAAAGTGAAAACATATCGAATAGATTATTGGATCTAATCGACTCTGACTTGTGTGGACCCATGATAGTAACTTCAATAGGTGGTTACAACTACTATGTAACATTTATTGATGACCACTCACTAAAGACGTGGATATACTTCCTCAAGACCAAGGAATCCGAGGAAGTACTCAGTAAATTCAAAGAGTTCAAAGCACAGGTTGAGAATATGTCAGGAAGAAAGATGAAGATCCTGAGATTAGATAATGGTGGAGAATATACCTCTACAGAGTTTAATGATTTCTGCAAAGAAGCAAGAATTAAGAGGGAGATTACAGTTCCCTACAACCCTCAACAAAATGGGGTTGCAGAAAGGAAGAATCGAAAATATTGTGGAGGCAACAAAAGCATGACGCATGACCAGAGTCTACCAATGTTCTTGTGGGAAGAAACATCCGAGACAACTGTTTATGTTCAAAACATATGCCCTCATAAAATATTGAAGAACATGACTCCGGAAGAATCCTTCACAGGAGTAAAGAAAGAAGTAGGCCACCTTCGTATCTTTGGTTGTCCAGTTTACATTCATGTTCCCAAGGATAAAAGGACAAAGTTAGAAACTTTAGGAAAGAAGGGAACATTCGTGGGATAGAACGAGTCTTCAAAGGATTACATAATATACATCCCAGGATTGAGGCAAATTGAAGTTAGTCGGGATGTGACCTTTGAAGAAGAGATGGCTATCTGAAAAGGAAGAGGATCTGATATGGATATCGATGACGATGAAGAGATGAGATCATCTCCCCCTCGAGAAGTTAAGCGGGTTATAAAGAAAGGAATGAACCAATTTTTCCCATTGATCCAGTTAAGCCAAATGATGCTCCCACAAATATGGCACTAAGCCGAAAAATTCCTAGACGGGAACAACAAACATTGTAGGATGTAGAGGGGCATAGAGCTCCATATGGAATCCACTGGGAAATCAAAAGACCTCAAAGGTTCTCGACTTATGTATCCTTATGATGAGTCACATCATTAACTTAGAACCTACCACATATGAAGAAGCATCCATACACCAAGTTTGGAAGGATTCCATGATGGAGGAGCTCCAGTCCATCATGAAGAATGACGTATGGGAGGTTGTACCGAGACCTGAGGGGACATTAGTAGTCACCTCCATATGGCTTTTCAAGATTAAACACAGAGTAGATGGTAGCATGGAGAAACACAAAGCCAAATTTGTTGCCATAGGATTCCCTCAGAAAGTTGGAATTAACTATGTTGGAACATTTTTTCCTGTGGATCGATATACTTCCATATGAACCATCATTACTATTGCTTCAACTATGGGATGGAAGCTACATCAGATGGTTATAAATATTGCCTTCCTCAAGCGGCATTGTTGAAGAAGAAGTTTACATTGAACAACCATAAAGTTTTAGTGTCCATAAGAAATATTCTCACGTATGTAATGCAAGAAAGGAATTATACGGGTTCAAGCAAGCACCTCGTGCTTAGTATGGATGAATAGACGGATACTTAGTAAAATTGGGATTCACCAAAAGCGATGCAGACCGCAATATTTACTAAACGATTGAGGATAATAAGCCACTGATTTTGGTCTTGTACGTGGATGACTTGTTTCCCACAAGAAATGAGAAAACAGTTGGATGGTGTAAGAAGAAGCTTTCCTCTGAGTTTGAAATGAAGGAAATCAGATTGATGCATTACTTCTTGGGATTAGAAGTACGGAATAGGTAGGAGGAAATTTTCCTAAGACAAGGAAAACACACCATTGATATTTTGAAGAAACTCAAGATGTTGGACTGCAAGTCCATCGCTACCCCGATGGATACAAACTTCAAGAAACTAAAAGAGTCCACTTCAAATTCTAATATGATTGATCCCACCATGTATCGCCAGTTGATTGGATCTCTGATGATCTGACAAACACCAAACCATATATATGTTTTGTTGTGAACACCCTTAGCCACTTTATGAGTGATTCGAGGTAGATTCACTGGGTTTTTGTAAAACATGTTCTCAGATAATTACGTGGGACTCTGGGATATGGTCTAAGATATGCTTCAAAATGTGATATGATATTGCAAGGATTTTTCGACTCAGATTGGGCTGGGTGTGTTGCATATAGGAAGAGTACTTCTAGATGTTGTTTCAGTTTGGGCTATGCAGTAATCTCATGGTGTAGCAGGAAGCAAACCTTAGTAGCACTTGGCACCATAGAGGCCGAGTATATGGCTTTCAGTACAACAGATCGAGAAGCAGTGGCTTCGAAAACTCCTTGCAGGATTATTTGGTTAGATTCTAGGACCAATTGTAATTCACTGTGATAATAAAATTTGTATACAGATGCTAGTGAATTATGTATGTCAAGATAAAATGAAACATATAGAGATCCGATATCACTACATTCATGATATGGTGCAGAAAGGTGTGGTCGACTTATAGTATGTTCCGACAGATGACGAGACTGTAGATATTCTCACCAAGCCTCTTCTCAGGACAAAGTTTGAATACTTTCACATAAGACTTGGAGTAAAAGAAAATGAATCATTCATGAAGAGGGAAAGTCGAGACTGATATCTATGATGCCTTCACATAGGAGCCTCTACTTGTTTTAGATCTCAGCCAGGTATGGTAGAAATCGCTTCCGCATTATGAGACGGGCATGTAGCAAATAGCCGTGTGCACAATTGACCAGTATACGTTCAAAATTCTCAATCTGGTTCTTTGGAGGAATCCCACCAGCTCTTGAGACAAACATGTTATAGATTGTCGTGCACATATGTGGCTTCTTCTTGCCTAGGTTCTCAACCAGGTATGGGAGAAATCCCATTGACACCTTGAGATGGGAAGGACATAGATGGTTGTGTGTACTAATGACCACTACATGTTTAGTTTCTCTATCTGGTGTTCTTTGGAGTATTCCCACCATCTCTTTAGAAGAACAAGTTGTAGATGGTCGTGTACACTGCACGGGGACTTCACTTAGTGAACCTCTCACATAGCACATGCGATCAAGGGATATTAAAGAATACCCTTAATTTCCATAGATATTGACCCAAAATATTTTTGTTGAAACCCCCTCCCAATACTTAAAACCTCCTCCCCAACCCTTTTTATACCTTAATCTTTATAAACCACCCTACCCACCCCCACCTTAAACCCCTCGCCCCCCCTAATACTATGCAATATATTGGTTCAATTTTTGATAATTTTAAAACCCACAATATGAACTAACGTGATAGGATATTGGTTAAAAAGTGAAGCCCCCATGGTACACTGGTGAACTCTATTAGCCCAGACTCTCAACTTAGTGTAGAATAATTCCCACCATCACTTGAGATGAACTGATAGTAGATGGTCATGTGAAGTATATCCATGTTATTAGGTAGAGACAGACATATAGCACTTTGATGACTCCTCTCGACAGACAAAGAAATGATGACGACCTTCAGTATGTATAGAGATGATTAAGATAGATGAGATATACATAAGAGACCCAGATGTTCATGATGCTGATGATGACCATATATGAAGAATACCTTTCTCGTTGAGAGGGAACGTTGGAACTTGTGCAACTTTAGAAGTTATTTTTATTGTTCCTCCTACGGGAGATTATACTGATGTAACTACTCATGTAAAACCTAGACACAGTCAATGTAAACCTTGGGCAAAGATAAAAAAAAGAAAAATAATAAAAATAAAATTAATTTTAATTTCCCCAAGGTAGGTTGGCCTCATTCAAATTGGCAAGTTGGACCCAATGACTTTCCACTAGGAAAATCAGTATAAATAAGAGGCACCCCTCCTCATTATGACACACATTCACAACAACTCACTCATCAGAAAGGTGCGCTACTGTATTCTAGGAGAGTATATTTCTGGGGTTATATATATTTTTTCTCTCTCTCTCTTCTCTTTGTTCTCAGAAATTATTATCTCTACACGAAGGTTTGCTGGGATTTTCCCAATTGAGCTTCCCAAGATAAATTATTATGTTATTTGTTTATTTGCTTTGTCTCTTTTCTAAAAATCCTTTTGTTTATTTGCAAATAAAATATACTATAATCTTGTAAAAACTAACAAAGTTGACTTGGTTAGTCATGGATGATGAGGAGGGTAAAGGTGCATGTTATTTTGACTTGGTTAGTCATGGATGATGAGGAGGGTAAAGGTACATGCTATTAGGGTTTTCAATACATGGTTGCATTGATGTGCTAACATCTACGCGTGGGCATTTTAATGCAATGACATTTCTATTATGCCCATGCATTCTGCAATATGCCTGGCAATGACTGCGTGGAGTTCGTCCACTCTACTTTGGACTGTAGCCCTTTTCTCTATTCATTATGTCTTGTATCAATTCTTTGCACCATTCTGGTGGTGTAACGTCTTTCTTACTCCCATCGTGAAATCTCTAATTGCATTAGGTTTTGGCAAAAATGCTCCATGTGGAAGATCCTATGGAGGTCACTTTTGCTCCGTGTCTTTCATCGCTTGTTCCCTCTATGATGCCTGAAACCCTGCTCTCATTTGTTGTGCCTTCACATTCTTGTCATCGTCGTTTTGTGGGTGTCCAGACTACCTGCCTTTGCCTTAGCATCTTTTCTGCCATGTGTAATCATTCACCGGCAAACCTAAACCTTGTGTGTAAACTCCCTGTCATGACTGTGTATATCAACATACGTAAATTTTTTGCAATGATGCCATTAGATTAGATGGCCGCCTTTGTATTTTTCCTTCACTGCGTTCTCCACTCTGTCAGGCGTCTTTGCATGTACAACTTCTCAGGTGTCTACTACCATGGGTGGAGTGTGTGACTCCTTTCTCCTTCTTCTGCATGGAGTTTTAGGGTTTGCGCCCTCATTTTCCAATTCTGTATTGCTATATGTGTGTTGGAATTTATTTTATAAAGAATTTAATGAAAATGGTGTGCACTAAGATTAAAATAGGACGAAGTAATTTATTGTGAAGGGGAGAAAAAATAACTAGTCTGGTGATCGAATTTTAGAAAATTTGAAAGGGCCATTGTAAATATAAATATGAATATAAGTGTGAGTATTGAAGGAGCAAAAGGTAACGAGTTTGAATGAAAATAGATAAAGACACAACATTATTCGATAAGAGATAAGGGAAGGGTAGTTTTAGAAAAAAAATGTATCATCACGAGGTTAAATAAAAGAGATATTGTAGGGATAAAATGATCTTTGAAAGGAAGAATAATTAGACTAGGTATAAGGATAATATGAAAATAAAGGGATTTAATAAAAATGTTTTTTCTTTTCTTTTAAAACCAAGGACATATGATTTTTTTGTAAGAGGACATTTAAGGGGAAATATGTTTACTTTTTGATCATAGATGTGATGAGATGACACTTGTAGGTATGACTGATGAAATTATTAATGGATGCAAACTTTACGAAACTTTAACTTGCAAGACTAAAATAACCACAACACGTTAGAACTTTGATCGAGTGTTGAAGGGGAAAAATGGGCTTGGTTTTGGCCAAAGAAAACATGAGCGCGATCAATGCAATGGCCCAAATGCGATGGTATAAAAATAAAGAAATGACAATGTGCATGTAGAAACACGACAAATATCCTAGACTTGACCACAACACGGCGATGCATAAGGCACAATTGTGCAAGCCTGCCAAATGGGTCATATTGGAGAAAAAATGGCAAAATAGGATATGGACGTGAAAAATAGACCAAAGTGGATGTGATAGTACAAACAAAATGATCTACAATTTTATTTATTGGTTCACCTCTAGAGTCATGTTCTAACACTTCAGAACATGTCAATGTTGAGCATCAACATTTATCCCAACAAAAAAACAAATGAAGCATAATGACCCATGACAACTCGACAATATTGACCAATAGGGAAAATATGTAACCATGAAGGAGGTACAAGTACTCGTTTTCATCCTTAGAAAGGGAAGGGAGTGAATAGAGTAAGGCTAGTCATTCCACAATGGGTGAAACAAAGGGAAGAAATAAGTGATTCGAAACCAAAACATAAATAAATAAACAATTAAACATACCCCATACTGTTCACTAGGAACTTTCCAAGATTTTCTCCCTCTCCACATCATGTTCTTTCATGTATAAGAAAACTGACCCTCATAATGTTAGATCTTAGCAACTAATAATCTGGTGAAAAGGTATTGTGGAAAATTGTACTTTAAGACATCAAATTCCATAATAAACCTATTTGGGAAAGATGTGAAAGAAATGACAGAAACAAAACTAATCTAAACATATCAAAGTGACATACTATGAAATAAAAACTTCTAAATTGATGCCATGAAATTAAACTAAATGCACAAGAGAAATAAAAATGACCTATGACTAACATGTAGTCCTACTCCTATGAAAAAATAAAAACATATAATGCTAGATTCCATTTATTGTATAGAAATGCATTTAAAATGTTAAGACCATTATTACTTGCACCCTTATTATGAAATTTTTTTATCATGAGCACCCAAAACAAATACAAATTTTATCATGAAGCTCAAAAGAGAATGAACAGTCCTAGTTGAATCAAAGAAAAGTAAATGAAAGTAAATAGTGTTATTATTGGCATGACTGAGATAATGATAAACCCATGAGTCCAAAATGTAGTCCTTATGCACAACCCTAGATTGAATTTCCACAAAGCACGAATTCTCATCTCCCCCATTGGCCATGTCATATTGATTTGGAATAAGGAAATTAGGGTCATAGACATAGATTGAATTTGCATTGATTAAAGGCTCATTGATTTCTTCATTATCACCCCGCTTAACAATAGGTGGATTAGGAGGAATTCAAGTGGTATCGTCTTTAGATTCAACAAAATTTAAAGCTTCATCAACTTCATTATAATCAGTGATTCTCACAACGACACTTGGTTCATCACTAGCCAACTCAGGATACTCATCATAGATTGGATGCAAATTATTTTGAAGCAAAACATTGATTTCATGATAAAAAAATTCATGGATGACATGTTGATGATGTAGGAATATAAGATTTACTTGATTAATAGGATGTATGCCAATTTGTGATGAAATGTGAATGACATGGTCATCCTCATCAGAGTCTTCTCTGGTCATGGATTCATAATTGAGAAATTCAGCTACTTTAAGAAGAGATTCATGATACTCATCATAAATGGGATGTGAATTAATTTGCAATATGGAATCACTCTCAAACATAATCTGACTATCAAAAGGATGAACTTGAACAATTTCATTGTCAAATTGACCTGCATGATAACAAAAGCTATTTAGATTTGGGTGAGGATTGAATTGGAATAATACATCGATATTGGATATAATATGATCCCTAAGAACACTATGGTTCATCATCATGGTCTTTTCATGATGAATGTTGTATATGAAATATTCAAAAGTATCACCACAAATTGGATGATGGTCGGATATGGAAAATGAATAATTCTAAGCTAGGATTTAATGATCGATATTATTGTTCTTAGTGATTGTGGTATCTTGGTTGAATTGGTAGGTGTCATCAACGAGAGCATTGGAAAAATTACAATAAGTAGGATGAGGGGTTTCATCCAAGAAATAAGACATTGAAATAGGGATAGGCTCGTGAAAGGAATCATTCTTTCCAAGAAATGAAAAACATGGAGCATCTTCATCAAACAAATCATGAATTGATGATATGAAAAAATATTTGTTAACAATATTAGTTGCAATGTCACCTGAATATAGAATTTTTAGGTTGAAAAGAGGATGGGTAAAATAAATAGGATCATGATAAACTACCTCCTCACAATGATTGTTCCCTTCCCTTAGCTGATATTTGAAAGAACAATTTTCAAGAGAGATTTGATTACTAGATAAGATGTTGTATTAAAAATTAGATGATTTATCTTCAAGTAGGATCTCATCTTGAGAAAATAAATCACATGCCTTGTCTATAATTAAGGATATTCTTTGCGAGTTAGGACAAGCTGAGGTAAATTCCTCTTGGGCAATTGAAACCTTGGGGAATTTCTTGAAATCAATTTTGAAAATATCATCATCAAAAGGAAAAACTTCATAGTATCATAACTAGGAAGGGTGACTGATTTAGGAATGTTGATTGTATTGGTGACTGTCTTGTGAATGAGGCTCAGAATCAGAGGATCATCATCAAGGGAGGATGGGATTAACAACTCTTAATTTTTACTTTTAGCCTCCAAGAATCTCATACAAGCATTTGGAACATGATATTCACCACAAAAAACACACCAAGGGTTTGTTTTGTAAAATTGGGTCTTGAAAAGTTGAAAGAATTACCCCCAACCTTGGATTGCATGGTTAAGAAAGGATCTGTACCAATAGGAAGCATATCCATATAGTGCATTTGGAAACATACAAACGCTCACAGAAAGATCATAGATGTGATTAAGAATACAATATTCAACAAATTTTAGGATATGATCATTTGGATATTCATGAAGGACGCCCATAAATCGAGGAAGATTCTTAGCCAAGCGCAAGTACTTTAGACTATAATCCAGGATACTAGGAATATGGACAAGATTAACACAAGGGAACCAAGCATCAGTCATGGTTATCTAATACAAACAATTTGACAAGTAGGTTTCGACCAGGACAATATCAAGGTTCAAATTCAAGAACGATCAAAGAAAGATAAGGACATAGTCCCTAGTATGGTCACCAAATATATTGATGTTCAAAATGACACGGTTTAGGGAAAAAAACTTAGAATCACCCTTGGAGGGATGGTCATGGGGATGAAGGGGTATCAGATCCTGGGTTGCAATATTTAGAGCCCTAATATAGACAAGATTCAAAGGATGATAAAATGGCGTTAAATACATACATGAAATGAAAGCGAGGTTGGATTCTATTAAAAAAACATGAGAACAATTTCAAAATTGAATGCTAGTACATTAAACAAGATATGTGCCCCATCAAACCACTTGTGCATGCTGATTCCTAAGAATGAAATTGATTAACTAATGAAAAGATAAATGAAATGAATTGTAAAATAATTACAAGAATACAAAAGGTTGTTAGTAACAAATTTCCGAGAAATAAATAGTCACTCGCAAGCATGTAAATGCGTCAATAATTAAATCTATTTTGGAGCTTAAGTAATATTAAGAAGCTTTTCTAAGCATGCAAAGAGAAATGTCCAATTCTGTTCAAATTAGAAATTTTAAAATGCCTTCAAAATTCAGTGAATTATTAATGCATCGACATTTGTTAAATGAAGATGAACTTTGCATATTCGTCGTTAACATAAAAATGAAGTAATAATTTGCATTTTCCTGACATCCAAGAAAATTTTACATCATTTAAAGGCATGAAAAAGGAAATTGGCCTTATCATTCAATTTTGCAATTTTTCAAATGCAATCAAAGATCTTAGTTTATTAATGCACTGAAATTACTGAAAAATAGTAAAGTTGCAGATTGATCGATTGCTGAAAATATATTTATAAATAAAACAAATACATGAAATAAAAGAGAGTACAAAACTCTACGGGATGGCTACTTTTGTTTGAATTATCAGGCGCCAAAAAGGTATACGACTAAAGGTTACAAATCTAATTTTTTAATGTACATATGATTACAAAATATAAAATAAATAATATCTACTGTCCTTGTGTATGCATTTTATAGTTTTGTATAATGTAAAAAAGAAACACAAAATGAAATCATAGTTAAAAAAAAAGATGAAGGAAGGTGTAGATATGCCCAAAATAAGTTTTTTAAACTTGTAATTATGATAGTAGTTTGTACAATAGGTCATGGCCAGTTTAACCCTTGATAAAGGGAGGTTTCCAAGACCCTACAAAATTCTCAACAACCCAGGTTCATCTAAGTGAGACTAGGGCAGTAGGAGGTATCCCGCTCAAATTGTCATGCAGTAAATTGTGCACATGAAAACCTCGATAGTGAAAATATCTACGAATAAATATCAAGGCATAAAAAAGCAAAACGTACCTCTAGTTGATCCGAAAATGATAGGATCTACTAACACTTGAATTTTCATGTGAATTTTTAAACCAGTTAACTTATAAAAATACTTGAAATAACAATATTATCAAAGGCTAAAAAATAACTAAAAGAGTATAAATGAACAAATAAAGCAAACCATAAGAATGTGGACTCCGTATGATAACGGAGTTCGTCCTTGATGGACTATGTCTTCGGGTCTAGCTTCAGTGAGGATCGATCTTATTAATCTTCAAAATGCTTGAACATGTACAAAATGACTTATTGACAACTCCTACAAAGAGGCTTGGGCTTCGACAATGAAGTCCTCTCACTCTCCAAAATCTCCCAAGAGTGGCTAAAAAGCCTCTTACAAAATGAGCAATGCTTACAAAGCCTTCAAAAGCACTTTGGCATCATATCACCAAAAACTTCAACATCTTCCAATGCCTTTCCATGCCAAATTACATTGTTTTTATAGACGAAAAATCCATAACCCACCTCCAAATACAAAGGGATTTACAAATATTTGATCCCAA
>LPNX010019629.1:41390-65991 GCA_001517045.1 Pseudotsuga menziesii | reverse complement strand
ATATATATATATATGTATATATATATATATATATATATGTATATGTATATATGTATATGTATATATGTATGTATATGTACATATGTACATATGTATATGTATATCTACATATGTATATGTATATATACATATACATATGTATATATACATATATACATATACATATATATATATATATGTGTGTGTGTGTGTGTGTGTGTGTGTGTGTATATGTATATATGTGTGTGTGTATATATATATATATATATATATATGTATGTATGTATATGTATACACACACACACACATATATATGTATATACATATATGTATACATATGTATACATATATATATGTATATATATACACACACATATGTATATACATCTATGTATATATATATATATATATGTATGTATGTATGTATGTATGTATGTATGTATGTATGTATGGTTTAAAACCATATTAAAATGTGAATCTATTTAGATTTGTATCAAAAGGGTGGCGCACCCATATTGGCGGTTAAAACCACTAAAATCTAATTTAAAAATAATATATCCCAAAGCCTTTTACAAATGGAGATGTAGTTGTATTGGTTAAAGTGTTGGAAATGGGGGAGGATGTCACGGGTTCAAACCCGTAGACCTCTGCTCATAACACGATTTTGTTGGCATGATATAATATATGGTTGGTTTGTTATGATGGCTTAATAGACATGGTTGGTCATGTGGCATATAAAATGGCTTAACAAATAGCATATGATTTAAGTTTAAATAAAACTTACAATCTATACGATTAAGAAACATCGAAGGAGGATATTGCTAGGTGGATATGGTGGAGACTTTGGTAAAGGAGATGATTTTGGGGGTTCGATCCACCCTCACCCTAATATTTTTGGTTAACCAAACAACTAAGTGCGAACTAGGCTACCACGTGGCACACCCTAGTTGTTCCACCTCATCTGCCACTGGATGCTAACTATACACTCAACCTTCCAAAACTGCCTACCAATTGAACTGCATCCCACCACATATGGCCAAATCTCTAAAAAAATACATTAAAAAAAAACAATAAACAAATTTGAAATATAATATATATGGTTTAAAACCATACTAAAATGTGAATCTGTTTAGATTTGGGTAAAAAGGGAGGCACTACCATATTGGGGTTAAAACCACTAAAAATTAATTTTAAAATAAAATACCCCAAATCCCTTAACAAACGGAGTTGTTGGTGTATTGGTGAAGGTGTTGGAATTGGGGGAGGAGGTCAGGGGTTCAAACCCGTAGAACCCTCCCCATAACACAATTTTGTTGGCATGATATAATATATGGTTGGTTTTTTAGGTTGGATCAACGGATATGGCTGGTCATGTGTTTTGGTCTAAGGATGTAGACCAAGGGATGTGTTTTGGAGATGTATTTTGACTTGCAGAAGTTAATATGATAATGCGATCTATGATTGACGAAGTTGGTGCAGGTCAAGGAAGATCGGTTAATTGCATTATTTCACCAGCAAGTTTAAAAGGATCGCGTGCAGACATGACATGATTGACATATCAAAGCAAAGTACTTCCAGTGAGAAGATATGGTTCTCCTCTCTGACAAAAAGTTTTTGAAGCACCCGAGTAAGTTACAAATGCATTGGTTAGGACCTTACGTAATTCATTTCATCACCGATGATGGTACGGTGTAGTTACAATAGTCAGATGGCGCATTGCTGCCAAAGTTTGTGAACGGTCGTAGGATGAATCCCTATCGGGATAGCCAAGTGCGACGCCATACCTAAACAAGCCACGTAGTGAAAAAAAAAGGTGTAAGATATGCTAAAGAGTCATCGCAACAAGGAAGGTCGTGAAACGGGGAGAGATGTGCAAGTCGTAGTAGGAAGGAAGCTTGGCGAGATCTGATGAGGTGTGATAGGGTCAAATCAAGAAATAAATGAAGTCGTTAAACCAGACAGGTGATGACACAAGTGGATGAGACTCACACTTATGAGGAATTAGACCATTAGATTTGCAGAATCGACGACATATTCGGTCGATCGTTGGATGATTTTGACATGATGTTCAAAATCATTTGCACAAGTGCTTTCAATATTATAAGAATCAACTAGAGGGGCGTCAGATAAACCATTGTGATAGTTGAGCAGATCAGAGCGAAGGCCATTAACAGAGCATAGTGAAGAGTGAGAGAGCGCTTGAGTTACAACAATGGCTTAGATAATTTTTAATGGTAGGACCCATGAATCTCCACCATCGATGATGCGGTTAGCACTTAGTTTGTGCTAATTAGGTGGGAGGGCTTGGATCCAATAGGAAAGAAGTAAGGCCTACAAATTTTTTATGTCAAAGGACCTTCGGGAAGTTTGGTGAATTTCTGCAGGAAAAGAAAGGTTCGAAGGAATAGATTCAAGAGTTTGGTGATAGAAGGGACATACCAACCCACAAATACCATGGCCCGTTAGATGAAGGGGACAAAAAGATCCAGAGTCATAACTAACCCCCTCCCCCTTCATGTTGGTATTGCGAGAAGAAAGAAGAAATTCAGATCATAAGGGTGATGTAAGAAATAACACATTTTGATGACGGTGAGAAACAACTATGTTAGATCAACTGTGGGGAGCTATTCCATGAATCTCAAGTGCACCGTTAAAAAGGGTGGTTCAAATCTGCGGAATCACTTAAACACTGGAAATTTTCGACGACCAAGATCGAGAAAGTCTTATATCAGTGACAGAGGTAAATTCCATTGATCTAAAGCGCTCATGGGAGATAGCGTTTCAAAACTTGCGAATCGAGCTAAAGGGAAGACAGGTCCGATGGTAGGGATTGATGCATAGAAATATATACGGTGAAAGACGATTTCGTTGGCCATACTTGCGCGGAAGGAATCCCAGTTAAAATTGGTATAATTCGGTAGGTCCCTCCATCTTGGATGAAATATTGGTAGGGTGGTTTGGATCGATGGATGAGATCAAATCCTGTGGATTAGAAGTGCACAAAGAGCTATATGGAGGAGATAGGACAGTACGTTTTACCAGTGATCAGGATTAAGCGGCTCAGATTAAAAGGTCTGAAATCTCAAGCTAATACTCCATCTGGCTGGAAATATGCATGGTCGAATAGGGGAGTGAAATAGAATAAAAGCTAGCACATGGATTTAGACCAGTTTTTTTTTGGGAGCATCGAAAAGTGAGGTTTCAAACTGTGTAGAAAGTGCCACCATGGACAAACTTCCAAACCAAGCTATCAACTAACTTGGTACGTATTTTTCTATGCTAAATCAGTTTCTCATGGCCATAATAGAAGATTTAGAGGTCCAGAGTCTAGACTTTCATAATGCTGAAGAATCCCTAGAAGATAACGAATCTGAGGTTTTCGACACTATCCTACTTAATGATAGTGTAGAAGCCACAAAGAGAAATATGAAAACTCTTCAGCAGTAGGGGATTGAAACTCATGGGGTGTTCAGTTCTTATTTATTTTACTTCTCTATTGAACAAACCCCTAGTTTCCCAAAGTTCATAGAATGGTGCATAAATAACTACTCTCCTTCTGAGGGTGTAGTGATGGAAGTGTCTAGGTCGAAAGTGTTGTGTCCCATCATTTCCCTTGCCGTCCAAGATGCTCTACTAATCACTTAGATTTTTCCCATATGTTAAGAGAATACATAGAAGAAGATATACTCTAGTTATTTTTAGGATCTTCAGCCGAGCAAAAAGAGGCTTTTTTCAAAAACTGCTTGAAACCAGAAATCCCGTTGTTAATTCATCATTTTCCCATTGATTTCGACCTATTTAATGAAGAAACACAATCCTTGATAACCATGGCGAGTCATTTTTAGGTATGGAAATGAACAAATTCGTCACAAAACCTTTATTGAGTATGATTTTCACCCTTAGCACGGACCAATTAGTGTTCGAACCGTTGAGTTAGTCCTCACCTTTCGACTGGCTTAAATTTGATGAGTTTTTAGCTGGAAACATTCGTTCCCAGCTGATTAACTTCCACCAAACAAGATCCTTCAGGTTTCAGTATTTCCTGATGAAGTTGTTTTTAATATTCAATGAAAACAACTTGCAACTCCCAGATATGCTTATAACAGAAGATATTTGTAAAGATTACTGCAAATTCATGAATATCCTCATGGCCCCAATATATGAAGTCCTTTTCCAAAAGAGGTCACCCAGGGTCTTACGAAAGATAAAAGAGCTATTGCAGCTGTCCCCTGAAAGAAGAGTGGGGGACTGGTTCCTTTTTTAGGATAGTACTGTGGTTAGAGTCTATGGGTTTACTCACCGATCGTATGTCCTTTCGGTGTTCCTGACATTGAGGGTGTTTACACTAGATTTGATCAGAAAGAGGCTAACAGCTGAAGAAGAGCATTCCCTAAGCTTCAAGAAACCCTCAGATATAAAGTTTCCATGGGCAGTTGGTCCTTTTACCATAAAAAATAATTCATCCCTACCGATGGTTGAAAATTTGCTCAGAGAAAAAAGGTTTTCAACGGAATCCACAATTAACTATGACCATCATCACATCATCTCTGACAGGAGGCAAGATAATAGAAATAAGCCTTCTGAGCATGCTGAAGTGGTAGGACTGGTGGAAAAAGAAAACTGGATGGAATATCCCAAATAGGCTAGTTATGATGAAGATATGCCAGAAAATTCAATCTCCCCTACACTAGTACCTATTTCCACTCATCGTGATATCTCTAGCATTATTGTTGTAGCCACTTATGTCACCCCTTTAGCTAGCTTGTATGAGAAAGGAAATAAGAGAGAATGTATTGAAGCCATGGAAATAGATGAAGAAGACACTGCCAAAATGCCCAAGAAGCTAAAGACTGAAGAACCGAGAAGGATTGTGTAGATCGCAAAGGCTAAAGGAAAAAAGAAAATTGTGAAAGTCAAAGGTCTGAATCTTGAAGTCTAAGACTACATGTTTAATAGTGTCCCTAAAGAAGCCATGAATAAGCACAAGTCCAAAGCTAAGTTACTAGACAGTTATAAAGATGTTGGTGAAAAAGATTTTCATGAAAAACTGAAGTTGTGTGATAAAGTGAGAAAGTTTCCCGACTAGGATACTACCTTAGTGACTATCAGGGATCAAGCCAGAGGCACGTTGAACTTGGCTGTAATTACAGGAAACAAAGTGGCCGAAATGAGGGTGGACCCAAAGAAGTTTCCCAAAACTGATGTAATTCAATCACACAGAGAAATAGGTGACATCATCTATACTGATGTCATGTCCCCTCCTGTCCACCAGAGAGGGAACACAATGATTACTGCTATCTAACCGATGCAGGAGCATCCAACTTGAATTTCATTCTATTCAAGCCTGTGGATAAAATATCCAACTTCCCAAAAATAGAGAAATTGATCCTATCAGTGATCAATTTGACAATATGCAAAGAAAGATCTTAGGGGAGATCGAACGACAGAGAAAAATCGCGACGAAAATCAATGGTCACCATCTGTTTTGCTTGGGGACAGATCAACGACTGAGAATCAACATGCAAGAATCAACGGTGTGGAAAGGTTGAGTTTGCAAAAATGGGCAAATATGGAAATTGCAATCCCGCATCCCACATTCCGCATTCTGCATTTCACATCCCACATGCGGAATAGACCATTGTAGAAAGGAGAGTTGTAGAAGTAGAGATCTGCGAAGCTGCATCTTGCATCCCGCATCCCGCATCCTACAAGTTGCAGAAAGGAAGGTTGCGAAAGGAATCATGTGGGGAACAAAATTTAGAAAAGGACGTTTCTGTATCTCACATCCTGCATCCCATAAGTTGCGGAAGGATATTTCGGTCAGGAAATTCGACCTTTTAACTGAAGTTTTGGGCATATTTGATCATTTAGGACATCACCAATCCGAGAAATCTAAGCCCCATAACATAATTTAAACATGCATTGAAGAAAACCTACACAGATGCATACAATTGCAATTATACAACGGAAACAATTCATCAATTTAACACATTAGGAACGTTCATCACATTTCACTAAGCAAGTACAAATGCAGAGCTTAACATAGACAAGAATACTTATCTTGAAAGAAGTTTGTCCCGCAACCAGCTACGTCGCTGCAATGTTCCACCCAACCATAGGCTAGTGCGCTCATCAATCTCTCAGCAACACTGCCAGCCCCGAGCTGGGCATGATTTCCCCAAGGAATAAGGAACACAAGCAGGCTCACACATAACCAAGGATACAACAAAACTCAATCAAGCCAACACAGTTGGGTTTATCAAGCTACAAGAAAACAAGCCAATATACTGCTGGGTTTACCAGGATAATCAACCAAGCCAACTAACATATGGGTTTATCAGGCCACACATCCAATCCATCTCACTGTTGGGCTTATCAGACTGCAGTCAGTCAAGCCAACATTCACATTAAGGACCAACCAAGCCAGCTAATAGATCAGTTTATCAGGATGTCCAACCAAGGATCACACACACAAGGCCAAATACAACAAGACACATCCAAGCCAACATATGGGTTTATCATGCTATTAGCCAAGCCATCCTTCAAGTTGGGTTTATCAGGCTTCTAAGGCAGTGGATAGGAAGAAATGCTAAGCTAGTGAACTCGACCACAGAGCCATGGAAACCTGAACCAGATCTAGCCTAAATTCTAAGACATCTACACACCTAACACAAGGAAGCATCCCTTTCTATGCTACACAGTCCCTCAGGCTACTCCTTCCCATTCTAGTGTTGTTTAGGGTGTGCAAAGAAGAAAACCAGTCCCCTAGATATATCTGTGAGGCTCCCCACTAGGTTTATCAAGCACATTCTACCTCTCTTCCACTCCTAAGTATTGTATATAGGTCAGACCAAAACCAGGGTGCACATCACAACAAACCACAGGGAGACAAAACAACACAGGCTTCAGTTTGATACACAAAGTAACAGGGTCTCATAACACTTTGCAGTTCAAGATAACACTCCAAGACAACCACCATGGTCTCGGAAAAGGAAAAATACTTGTAGAAATGCGTAGCAACACCTGCTAGCTCCCGCTACGTCTGTCTGATCGGGAATAATGACCAACATGTGGGTGAATGATTGTGAATGAACTACACCCCCATGAATGAAGGATGGATTCTCAAACGTCCCCCTCGCAGCTCCCCAAAACGTGAGGGAAGATGAAAACGTAAATGCATGAGGGAATGGACATACATTTTGGGTGTTTTCTTTCCCATGCTGTCAAAACATGTTTTTTGAGAATGGGTGCTTTGCCCAATTCAATTTTTTTCCCATACTCTTCCCATCCCCCCCCCCTTATCCTTAGGAAATCATGCCCCCATCTCATTATTTGTTGCATTTACATAGTTGGTTGTGGGTTTTTGCATATTACATGATGTCTCAACATATTGTGCCTGGCTAGCACATAAAACATCGACATCGATTTTAATCGTTGAAACATAAAGTGCTAAATCAATGGTGGGGCTTTTGCCTTTAGCTCCACACCATGATTAATTTTCCTTGTTTAGATGACCAAGGTTTGTAAAGTAGTGTTATGGATTTGTTGTTCATATTCATGATTAATGAATCTCCAAATACTTGTAACATGGAAACACACACTTCTTGTAACCACCACCATCATCAAGGCACTAAGTGCCATGGGATCCACCTAGTTTTTAAGTTTAGTCCCAAGCAAACTTTCAATTTGTAGTGAATTCTCTCATCCATTAATAATAGACTTCCCTAATTGCATCTATGATCCTCTCCTTGGCATGCTCCATCAAAGAAGCCCCATAAGATGGACTTATTGGTCTACAATATTCCCTCTTAAAGAGAAATATTATGGGGGTCTCATTCTCAAGTGCTTGAAATAGAGAAACTACCTAAGCTGAGAATTGAAATGGAGGTTTACATTTCTAATCAAATAATAGAGCATTCTATGCTAACCATACACCCCATGACACTAGAATTGGGATGCCACTTTTTTCCATAAGATCCAGCTTATAAAACTAGAGTTTGAAGCATATTCAATACTAATCCTAGCCAAACATGTCCAAGATTAAATGTCAGATTGATATCCTTCGACCTATAGTGTGAAGGGACAATAGATGTACATCTGTGTTATAGTTTCATGGTTATATGTTCATAATGCACAGAAACTGGGTCCTTGTACCAATATTCTTTGCATTAATTCCTAAGTCAACTCCGTATTATTCAATGCTATTCATATCCGAATGATAGATTTTTTGGGGGCCTTTACTTTCCATACTTGGACCAATACCACTTTGAATTTTGTCTCTAATATTTAGATATTAGGCAATATAACCCATTTTGGCAATGTAGAACAAACTATCTTATTTAGATACCATCCCGAACCATCAAGCTTTTCATTTAGCCTAATATGACATTTTCTTAACTATTCAAGATAAGAGTAAGGCATAGAGTAGAAAGGTCACCATCCAAGCTATTGCTTCTGCTAATAACATGGCCTAGGGCCACATGTTTGTAGTGTTCCCATTAGCAATTTGGTTTAAACTAAATTGTCATTGTTCACATAAAAGAGTTAGTAAATTTGTTGAAAGAAAAATATAATTTCTACATCCAAGTATGACATTTGTTCCAATATGAAAAAGCCTTCAATTACCTATCCTCCATGCTAAAAATCAATGGAAAAATATAAAACTAATGCTTTTAAGTAATTGGAAGCATTTTTAATTCTCTTTCTATCATGCCAAATCGAGAGAAAGGTAATTTTGATCAATGGTTATCTTCCATAAACTATCCTTATTAATAAGATTCTCAATATTTTTATATTCCAAAATAGTACTAAATAGATGTGTACTTAGCCTTCTTCACTTTCTAGTGATGCAAGAAGTGTTTGTTGTCTAACAAGGTGGTAACCCCCTACTTAGCTCGTCCCTTCCAATGAAAATTAAAATATGTTTTCCTTATCTTCTCCAAAAATATTTTCGGTATATGTGCTAAAGAGTGCCAATATACATGTTTATAAAGTTCAAATCTTTCTTCCTAATCCTTTTTCTTAATAATTATTATATTTATAAACAATTTTCCAAATTAAAATAGGGATTAAAAGGTATGAAATGGGTGAATAGTTATAGCAGGGATTAAAAGGTATAAAGTGAGATTATAGTTAGAATAAAGAAGTGATGAAAGTGGTTGGAGGGTAAATGGTGGGGTTGTCAAAAGCTACATTGACAAATAAAATGGTAATAGTATATGGTGGGTATGGGATAATGAAATCATGCAATAATTATTATAATAAAGGTTAAACCGTAGGGAATAGAAGGTAATGTTAATACTTAGTTAGGGTTTTAGATACTGAGGGTAAATGGTGGGGTTGTGAAAAGCTACATTGACAAATAAAATGGTAATAGTATATGGTGGGTATGGGATAATGAAATCATGCAATAATTATTATAATAAAGGTTAAACCGTATGGAATAGAAGGTAATGTTAATACTTAGTTAGGGTTTTAGATACCAAGGTTAAGGTTAATAATACTTAGTTAGGGTTTTAGATACCAAAGTATAGTAAGGAATAGAAGGTAATGTTAATACTTAATTAGGGTTTTAGATACCAAGGTTAAATAGTAAGGAATAAAAGGTAATGTTAATACTTAGTTAGGGTTTTAGATACCAAAGTATAGTAAGTATGGTTTTAACTTAATTGTTAGATAATAAAGTATAGAAAGTAAGGTTAATTTTTAGATAATAAAGTATAGAAAGTAAAGTTAATTGTTAGATAATAAAAGTATGTATTACATTATGATATAAACATATTTGAGTATAATAAAGTTTAAATTTATATTTAAAAAATAAATTAAAATAAATAAATTTATTTATTTTTAAATATTTTATATTTAATATCTTATCCAAAATAAAAAAAATTATATGGTGATTTTTAATTTTTTTTTCTTATAATCATTAAAGTACAATCCAAGCAAAGGATGTTATAATTATGTAAAATTAAGGTTGTGTTTGGAGAACTTCAATATGATGGATTCTTAAAAGCACTTTTGTATTACTTTTATCTATGTTTTATAATGGATTCCTAAAAGCACCTTTTGTATTACTCTTATCTATATCTAATAGATAAATGATATCGTAATCATGTAAGCGTAAAGTTGTTTATTTTATTTAATTGGAAAGCTAAAAATGTTATGAATTATGTAACATCAATGTTGTTTATCCTATTTATTTGGAAATGATTCATATGGATAGACTCATTGACTTGTGTTGCTTTGGCTGCATGCCGAGTTAATTGCAATTTTCTCAATTAGATAGAAACATATGGTTACACTGACGGGTCAATTTGTTATTATATTTAACTAATTTTTAGAAGTTATATATATATATATAAATAAAAGTGAGCAATTAAAAAAGTATTTATGTAAAAGTTGTTGCTTAATTCGATATATTAAATAAGATTGTCATATTTTTATTAATAAATATATATATAATTTATTTATTGGTTTATTGAATATTTATTAAATAAGAGAAATATGTTTTCATATTATTGTTTATTAGATAGATCCAATTAATTTCATATTATTGTTTATTAGATAGATCCAAGCAATTTTTTATTGCATGGTTTAGATTAGTTGTTTATATATTCATACTTTATGTTTTTTTCTAAGTTTGTAGAAATGGGAGGTGAGATGGAAGCTTTATAAATGAAATCAATGTATATTTATAGTTAGTAATACCAAAGCAAGTGGAATGATCATTGAAAGAAGATTTGAGCGTTAAGCTTATGAAGTAAGAGGAAGCATTTTTGGTCAATTCTTGAGAAGGGGCATTCAACTAGCCCATAGAGGGTAAAATTTTCGACAAGGTAGAGAGTTTTTTCTCTTCTATTCATTTTTTCAAAAATCTCAACTCGGACACACTACTTAAATTACAGAGCAGTGTATCCTACTCTTCCATATAGAGTGATCTCCTCGAGTGTTGTTCTCTGCGTATTATAATGAAAAAACTACTGATCCTCGACCTGTGTGATGTCTGGATCGTGTTGGAAGACGTTGGGTTCCGTGTCTTCTCTTTATTCAATATTAGAGTTACCAACAATGATTTTGTTGTGAAAGGTCATAAGGGAGAGGAAAATCAGATAATAGAACGATTTTATATAGACTTTTGTTGAAAGCAGAACCCTTCATCCAATGGTGCTTCTATTTTGCCTTGTTCTTCAACCTGCCTTCCCCCAAAATAATAGAAGGGGATTTGGGTAATCTTAAAATGGACCAAAACCCCCAAGGAAAAGTTCTCATTAATGGGGTGAAACTTAAGTTTCGACAAAATTCCTACCAAACTTAGGGTCTTTTTTTTTCCAAATAAAAGAGTGGTATGAATACACGTTATCTAACACCCTTTTAGCTGAGTAATGTTGAGAAAGATTCATGAAATGATATTGAAAGACTAAATGGTGGAACCGATGGGAACTAAAACAATGAATTCATTTTTTTAAAATTAATAGTTGTACCCCTCTTGTAATCATAACCATTGCAACATATTTCTTATAAATGTTTGACATATTGCTTTCTAGCTGTAGCAATTGTAATCTGGTATCCTGGGTGACCAGAATGTGGAGCTTAATGGATCTCATCCATAACAACTCTCCTCAAATCTACTACATTTGGAATATAAATTCTATTCTTATAAGTAAGAAGTCCATCTTCTTCCAATTTATATCCCTCATACTTCTTTTCAAGGCTTTGCTGTTGCAACTTGTCCTTGACCTGTGCATACAATTCATCTTCACCAACATGATTAAAAATTTGCTGCCTCAACTTCGATTGGAAAATACTAATGGATGCCACATGCATTTCCTGCACCTTCTAGCTGAGTGCATCAACTACCTTATTCTCTTTTCCCTTTATGTGCTTGATTTCAAAATAAAACTCACATAAAAACTCTAACCATCTAGATTGCCTAGCATTTAACGTTGGTTGATCAAACAAGTACTTCAGACCACAATGGTCTATTCTTAGCCGAAATATTCTGCCCATCAAGTAATGCCTCCACATGTTGAGAGCATGTACCATTGCTGCAAGTTCCAGATCATGAGTGGCATAGTTCTTCTCATGCTCCTTCAACTTTCTTGACTCATAACATTTTACGTGGTTGTCTTGCATAAGAACTCCTCCAAGTCCTTGACCGCATGCATCAGTACACACCACAAAATATTTCTCTGGGTCTGCAACTTTCAATATTGGTGCACTTGTGAGAAGTTTCTTCAATTTCTAGAAGCTTTCTTAACACCTCGATGTCCATTCAAACTTTATCCCCTTCCTTTGCAAAGAAGTGATGACATGTGCAACCCTGGAGAATCCTTCAATGAATCTCTTGTAGTATCCTGCAAGTCCCATAAAAGATCTTACTTCTGTCACATTTCTTGGAGTAGGCCAATTCATAATGGCTTCAATCTTGTCAGGGTCCACAGATATACCCTCTTTTGAGATAATGTGACCTAAATACTGAATTCTATCTTTATAGAAGTCACACTTGCTCAACTTTGCATACAACTGATGCTCCCTGAGAAATTGTAATGTCAATCTCAGATGCTCTTAATGCTCTTCCTCATTCTTAGAATAAATAAGAATGTCATCAAGGAAAACAAGAACAAACTTGTCCAAATACCTGCTGAAGACACTATTCATAAGGCACATAAATGTAGATGGTGCATTTGTGAGACCAAATGGTACCACTACAAACTCATAATGTCCATACCTCGTCCTGAAGGCTGTCTTATGAATGTCTTCATCCTTGATTCTCACCTGATGGTAACCTGAACTTAAGTCAATCTTGGAAAATACCTTTGCGCCTCTCATTTGATCAAAGAGGTCATCAATCCTAGGAAAATGGTATTTATTCTTCATCGTGACTTTGTTCAGCTATCTGTAATCAATACACAACTTGAGTGTACCATCTTTCTTCTTCACAAAAAGAACTGGTGATCCCCAAGGAGACAGACTCGGCCTGATATACTTCTTCTCTAACAACTTTTGCAGTTGCATCTTCAGCTCTAGAATTGCTGGTGTACTCATCCTGTAGGGTGTCTTGGACACTGGTGCAGCTCCTGGAACAAGTTCAATTGTGAAATCAATGTCCCTCTTTGGAGGAATCCCTTGAATCTCATCAGGAAAAACATCTCTGAATTCTTGCAATATAGGATAGTCCTCCAACCTAATATTTTCATTCTCTCCTACTTCCAAAACATGAGCTGCATACACTCTACAACCTTTCCTACAACACTTCTTCAGCTGCATTGCTAAAATCTGCCTAACTGAAATCACCTTTGGAATTCCTCTTACAACTCTTGGGTTCCCTTCTTCATCCATGCATTCAAAAGTCTTATTGTAACAGTCAAGCTTTACCATGTGAGCTTCTAACCAATCCATTCCATTGAGAACATCATAGGAACCAAGTGGTAGAACATTTAGATCAACACAAGTGACCAATCCATTCATGACCAACGGAAATTTCTCTACCACTTCACTAACCTTTCTCTTAGTTTCAGTGGTTAGCTGAACTAACCAATATTTGCTCTGCTTTACTTTCTTAAAAGCACAAATATCAACTACTCTAGGGGTAATGTAACTATGAGTAGAACCAGGGTCAATCAAAATAGAAACATATTGCTCAACAATCTTATCTGCAACTTCAACCACAGTTGATTGGTGATCTGCATGGTGGTCCTCTACTACTGCATAAATCCTAGGGACAACCCTTGTTACTTGACCCACTATTTTTTCCTCTTGAATGTTGTAAGTTGGCATTGCATTCTCATTCTCAAGTGGACAATTCCTGCACATGTGGAGTCCTCCACATTTTCAACATTAGAGTGGTCCTATGTCCTATTGTGGTTCTCCGATATTTTCTCCCACCACTTTGGCTGGCTGCTTCTCAACTTGGGATGGCTGCTTCTGCTGATTCTTGAAGTTAGAAGGTTTGAAACATTTCTTCCTTTGGTCAGACTTCTCATTCTTCTTCTCCTTCCATGTCTTATGATAATCAGGTTTTCCTTTGCTTTGCTCATAGCAATACTTATCTTTCCTTATTGCTTCTTCAAGAGTTCTAGGTGCGTAAAACTCAATTCTTTCCTTGTAAGGCTGAGGAAATACACTCAAGAAATGCTGGATCTTCACTTTTTCATCTTTCATGTACCTGACATACCTCAAAAGTTCCAGGAACTTGTTTGCATATTCTTGCATGTTCTTGTGGGAAGAAGCATCCAAGACAACTGTTTATGTTCAAAACATATGCCCTCATAAAATATTGAAGAACATGACTCTGGAAGAATCCTTCACAGGAGTAAGGAAAGAAGTAGGCCACCTTCGTATCTTTGGTTGTCCAGTCTACATTCATGTTCCCAAGGATAGAAGGACAAAGTTAAAAACTTCAGGAAAGAAGGGAACATTCGTGGGATAAAACGAGTCTTCAAAGGATTATATAATATACATCCCAGGATTGAGGCAAATTGAAGTTAGTCGGGATGTGAACTTTGAAGAAGAGATGGCTATCCGAAAAGGAAGAGGATTTGATATGGAGATCGATGATGATGAAGAGATGAGATCATCTCCCCCTTGAGAAGTTAAGCGGGTTATAAAGAAAGGAATGAACTGATTTTTCCCATTGATCCAGTTAAGCCAGATGATGCTCCCACAGATATGGCACTAAGCCGAAAAATTCCTAGACAGGAACAACAGACATTGTAGGATGTAGAGGGGCATAAAGCTCCATATGGAATCCACTGGGAAATCAAAAGACCTCAAAGGTTCTCGACTTATGTATCCTTAATGAGTCACATCATTAACTTAGAACCTACCACATATGAAGAAGCATCCATACACCAAGTTTGGAAGGATTCCATGATGGAGGAGTTCCAGTCCATCGTGAAGAATGACATATGGGAGGTTGTACCGAGACCTGAGGGGAAATTAGTAGTGACCTCCAAATGGATTTTCAAGATTAAACATGGAGCAGATGTTAGCATGGAGAAACACAAATCCAAATTTGTTGCCATAGGATTCCCTCAGAAAGTGGGAATTAACTATGCTGGAACATTTTTTCCTGTGGATGGATATACTTCCATAAGAACCATCATTGCTATTGCTTCAACTATGGGATGGAAGCTGCATCAGATGGATATAAAGACTAGCTTCCTCAATGGTATTGTTGAGGAAGAAGTTTACATTGGACAACCATAAGGTTTTATTGTCCATAAGAAATATTCTCATGTATGTAATCTGAGAAAGGAATCATACGGGTTCAAGCAAGCACCTTGTGCTTAGTATGGATGGATAGACGGATACCTAGTAAAATTGGGATTCACCAAAAGCGATGCATACCACAATATTCACTACAAGATTGAGGATAATAAGCCACTAATTTTGTTCTTGTATGTGGATGACTTGTTTCCCACAGGAAATGAGAAACCAGTTGGATGGTGTAAGAAGAAGCTTTCCTCTGATTTTGAAATGAAAAAAATCAGATTGATGCATTACTTATTGGGATTAGAAGTATGGAAGAGGTAGGAGGAAATTTTCGTAAGACAAGGAAGACACACCATTGATGTTTTGAAGAGACTCAAGATGTTGGACTGCAAGTCCATCGCTACCCTGATGAATACAAACTTCAAGAAACTGAAAGAGTCCACTTCAAATTCTAATATGATTGATCCCACCATGTATCGCCAGTTGATTGGATCTCTGATGTATCTGACAAACACCAGACCATATATGTGTTTTGTTGTGAACACCCTTAGCCACGTTATGAGTGATTCGAGGTAGATTCACTGGGTTTCTATAAAACATGTTCTCAGATACTTACGTGGCACTCTGGGATATGGTCTAAGATATGCTTAAAGATGTGATATGATATTGCAAGGATTTTCTGACTCAGATTGGGCCGGGTGTGTTGCATATAGGAAGACTACTTCTAGATGTTGTTTCAGTTTGGGCTATGCAGTAATCTCCTGGTGTAGTAGGAAGCAAACCTCAGTAGCACTTGGCACCGTAGAGGCCGAGTATATGGATTTTAGTACAACATATCGAGAAGTAGTGGCTTTGAAAACTCCTTGCAAGATTGTTTGGTTAGATTCCAGGACCAACTGTAATTCACTATGATAATATAATTTGTATACATATGCCAGTGAATTATGTATTTCAAGATAAAACGAAACATATAGAGATCCGATATCACTACATCACGTGATATGGTGCAGAAAGGTGCGGTCAAGTTATAGTATGTTTCAATAAATGACGAGACTGCAGATATTCTCACCAAGCCTCATCTCAAGACAAAGTTTGAATACTTTCACATAAGACTTGGAGTAAAAGAAAATGAATCATTCATGAAGAGGGAAAGTCGAGACTAATATCTATGATGCCTTCACATAGGAGCCTCTACTTGTTCTAGATCTCAGCCAGGTATGGTAGAAATACCTTCGGCATTATGAGACGGGCATGTAGCAAATAGCCGTGTGCACAATTGACCAATATACGTTCAAAATTCTCAATCTGGTTCTTTGGAGGAATCCCACCAGCTCTTGAGATAAACATGTTATAGATGGTCGTGCACATATGTGGCTTCTTCTCGCCTAGGTTCTCAACCAGGTATGGGAGAAATCCCATTGACAATTGAGATGAGAAGGACATAGATGGTCATGTGTACTAATGACCACTACATGTTCAGATTCTCTATCTGGTGTTCTTTGGAGTATTCCCACCATCTCTTTAGAAGAACAAGTTGTAGATGGTCGTGTACATTGGTGAACTCTATTAGCCCAGACTCTCAACTTAGTGTAGAATAATTCCCACCATCACTTGAGATGAACTGATAGTAGATGGTCATGTGAAGCATATCCATGTTATTAGGTAGAGACAAACATATAGCACTTTGATGACTCCTCTCGACAAACAAAGAAATGTTGACGACCTTCAGTATGTATAGAGATGATTAAGATAGATGAGATATACATAAGAGACCCAAATGTTCAATATGCTGATGATGACCATATATGAAGAATACCTTCCTTGTTGAGAGGGAGCGTTGGAACTTGTGCAACTTCAGAAGTTATTTTAATTGTTCCTCCTACGGGAGATTATACTGATGTAACTACTCATGTAAAACCTAGACACAGTCAATGTAAACCTTGGGCAAAGATCAGAAAAGAAAAAGAATAAAAATAAAATTAATTTGTATTTCCCCAAGGTAGGTTGGCCTCATTCAAACTGGTAAGTTGGACTCAATGATTTTCCACTAGGAAAATCAATATAAATAAGAGGCGCCCCTCCTCATTATGACACACATTCACAACAACTCACTCAACAGAAAGGTGCGCTACTGCATTCTAGGAGAGTATATTTCTGGGGTTATATTTTTTTCTCTCTCTCTCTCTCTTCTCTTTGTTCTCAGAAGTTATTATCTCTACACGAAGGTTTGTTGGGATTTTCCCAATTAGGCTTCCCAACATAAATTATTGTGTTATTTGTTTATATGCTTTGTCTCTTTTCTAAAAATCCTTTTGTTTATTTGCAAATAAAATATACTATAATCTTGTAAAAACTAACAAAGTTGACATGGTTAGTCATGGATGATGAGGAGGGTAAAGGTGCATGTTATTTTGACTTGGTTAGTCATGGATGATGAGGAGGGTAAAGGTGCATGCTATTAGGGTTTTCAATAAATGGTTGCATTGATGTGCTAACCTCTACGCGTGGGCATTTTAATGCAATGACATTTCTATTATGCCCATGCATTCTGCAATATGCCTGGCAATGACTGCGTGGAGTTCGTCCACTCTACTTTGGACTGTAGCCCTTTTCTCTATTCCTTATTTCTTGTATCAATTCTTTGCACCATTCTGGTGGTGTAACGTCTTTCTTACTCCCATCGTGATATCTCTAATTGCATTAGGTTTTGGCAACAACGCTCCATGTGGAAGATCCGTGTCTTCCACATCCTTGTCTGATCTTGAAACCCTGCTCTCATTTGTTGTGCCTTCACATCCTTGTCATCGTCGTTTGGTGGGTGTCCAGACTACCTGCCTTTGCCTTAGCATCTTTTCTGCCATGTGCAATCATTCACCGGCAAACCTAAACCTTGTGTGTAAACTCCCTGTCATGACTGTGTATATCAACATACGTAAATTTTTGCAAACATTAGATTAGATGGCCGCCTTTGTATTTTTCCTTCACTGCGTTCTCCACTCTGTCAGGCGTCTTTGCATGTACAACTTCTCAGGTGTCTACTACCATGGGTGGAGTGTGTGACTCCTTTCTCCTTCTTCTGCATGGAGTTTTAGGGTTTGCGCCCTCATTTTCCAATTCTGTATTGCTATATGTGTGTTGGAATTTATTTTATAAAGAATTTAATGAAAATGGTGTGCACTAATATTAAATTTATTTTATAAAGAATTTAATGAAAATGGTGTGCACTAATATTAAAAGAGGACGAAGTAATTTATTGTGAAGGGGAGAAAAATTAATTAGTCTGGTGATCGAATTTTAGAAAATTTGAAAGGGCCATTTTAAATATAAATATGAATATAAGTGTGAGTATTGAAGGAGCAAAAGGTAAGGAGTTTGAATGAAAATAGATAAAGATATAACATTATTCGATAAGAGATAAGGGAAGGGTAGTTTTAGAAAAAAAATGTATCATCATGAGGTTAAATAAAAAAGATATTGTAGGGATAAAATGATCTTTGAAAGGAAGAATAATTAGACTAGGTATAAGGATAATATGAAAATAAAGGGATTTAATAAAAATGTTTTTTTCTTTCTTTTAAAACCATGGACATATGATTTTTTTGTAAGAGGACACTTAAGGGGAAATATGTTTACTTTTTGATCATAGATGTGATGAGATGACACTTGTAGGCATGGCTGATGAAATTATTAATGGATGCAAACTTTGCGAAACTTTAACTTGCAAGACTAAAATAACCACAACACGTTAGAACTTTGATCCAGTGTTGAAGGGGAAAAATGGGCTTGGTTTTGGCCAGGGAAAACATGAGCGTGATCAATGCAATGGCCTGAATGCGATGGTATAAAAATCAAGAAATGACAATGTGCATATAGAAACACGACAAATATCTTAGACTTGACCACAACACGACGATGCATAAGGCACAATTGTGCAAGCCCGCTGAAGGGGTCATATTGGAGAAAAAATGGCGAAATAGGATATGGACGTGAAAAATAGACCAAAGTGGATGTGATAGTACAAATGAAATGATCTACAATTTTTTTTATTGGTTCGCCTCTAGAGTCATGTTCTAACACTTCAGAACATGTCGATGTTGAGCATCAACATTTATCCCAAAAAAAAAACAAATGAAGCATAATGACCCATGACAACTCGACAATACTGACCAATAGTGAAAATATGTAACCATGAAGCAGGTACATGTACTCGTTTTTATCCTCAGAAAGGGAAGGGAGTGAATAGAGTAAGGCATTAGAGGAAATTTGTGGTCTAAAATAGGCCTTATAAGAAAACGTGCCAATAATAAATTTTGTGAGTTGGAATTCAGGAACCACTAGAATTTCAATAAAATGAGTCAACCATATTGGTTGAATTGACATATTTGTCATAAAAGAAAACTATTTTTTTGTTCAGATTTTCGACATATCTCCCTGTGTTTTTACTCAAATTCTGAGCGGGACAGCTCGTTGGATGTGGAATTCAATTCTGCATCCAATGAGTACCCACATGACATACTTTTGATGGACCCCACTACCCCAAAAATAATAAATATCTAAAAAAATGTGATGATGATGTCGTCATCACATTTTTTCAGGTATTTCTTATTTTTGTGCTAGTGGGGTCTGTCAAAAGTATGTAGTGTGGGTACTCGTTGGATGCGGAATTGAATTCTACATCCAATGAGCTCTCCCGCTCGGAATTTGAGTAAAACCACAGGGAGATATGTCGAAAATACGAACAAAAAATTAGTTTTTTTCATTCTTCCTCCAAAATTAATAACTATTATTTTATTATTTTCCTTAGGAGGCCCATTTTAGACCTCAAATTTCCTCTAATGCTAGTCATTCCACAATGGGAGAAACAAAGGGAAGAAATAAGTGATTCGAAACCAAAACATAAATAAATAAACAATTAAACATACCCCATACTGATCACTAGGAACTTTCCAATATTTTCTCCCTCTCCACATCATGTTCTTTCATGTATAAGAAAATTGACCCTCATAATGTTAGATCTTAGCAACAAATAATCTGGCGAAAAGGTATTGTGGAAAATTGTACTTTAAGACATTGAATTCCATAAGAAACCTGTTTGGGAAAAATGTGAAAGAAATGACATAAAAAAACTAATCTAAGCATATCAAAGTGCTAGACTATGAAATGAAAACTTCTAAATTGATGCCATTAAATTAGACTAAATGCACGAGAGAAAGAAAAATGAACTACGACTAACATGCAGTCATACTCCTATGAAACAAGAAAAACATATAATGCCAGATTCCATTTATTGTATAGAAATGCAATTAAAATGTTACGACCATTATTACTTGCACCCTTATTATGAAATTTTTTATCATGAGCACCCAAAACAAATACAAATTTTATTATGAAGCTCAAAAGAGAATGAATAGTCCTAGCTGAATCAAAGAAAAGTAAATGAAAGTAAATAGTGTTATTATTATCATGACTGAGATAATAATAAACCCATGAATCCAAAATGTATTCCTTATGCACAACCCTAGATTGAATTTCCACAATGCACGAATTCTCATCTCCCCCATTGACCATGTCATATTGATTTGGAATAAGGAAATTAGGGTCATAGACATAGATTGAATTTGCATTGATTAAAGGCTCATTGATTTCTTCATTATCACCCCACTTAACAATAGGTGGATTAGGAGGAATTCAAGTGGTATCATCTTTAGATTCAACATAATTTAAAGCTTCATCAACTTCATTATAATCAGTGATTCTCACAATGACACTTGGTTCATCACTAGCCAACTCAGGATACTCATCATAGATTGGATGCAAATTATTTTGAGGCAAAACATTGATTTCATGATAAAAAATTCATGGATGACATGTTGATGATGTAGGAATATAAGATTTGCTTGATTAATAGGATGCATGCCAATTTGTGATGAAATGTGAATGACATGGTCATCCTCATTAGAGGCTTCTCTGGTCATGGATTCATAATTGAGAAATTCAGATACTTTAAGAAGAGATTCATGATACTCATAAAAAATGGGATGTGAATTAATTTGCAATACGGAATCACTCTCAAACATAATTTGACTATCAAAAGGATGAACTTGAACAATTTCATTGTCAAATTGACCTGCATGATAACAAAAGCTGTCATGATTTGGGTGAGGATTGAATTGGAATAATACATCGATAGTGGACATAATATGATCCCCAAGAACACTATTGTTCATCATCATGGTCTTTTCATGATGAATGTTGTATATGAAATCTTCAAAAGCATCACCAAGAATTGGATGATGGTCGGATATGGAGAATGAATAACTCTAAGCTAGGGTTTAATGATCGATATTGTTGTTCTCAATGATTGTGGTATCTTTGTTGAATTGGTAAGTGTCATCAACGAGAGCATTGGAAAACTATGATAAGTAGGATGAGGGGTTTCTTCCAAGAAATAAGACATTGAAACAGGGATAGGTTCTTGAAAGGAATCATTCTTTCCAAGAAATGAAAAATATGGAGCATCTTCATCAACCAAATCATGAATTGATGATATGAAAAAAGATTTGTCAACAATATTAGTTGCAATGTCACCTGATTCTAGAATTTTTAGGTTGAAAAGAGGATGGGTAAAATAAACAGGATCATGATAAACTACCTCCTCACAATGATTGCTCCCTTCCATTAGCTAATATTTGAAAGAACAATTTTCAAGAGAGATTTGATTGCTAGATAAGATGTTGTATTGAAAATTAGATGATTTATCTTCAACTAAGATCTTGTCTTGAGAAAATAAATCACATGCCTTGTCTATAATTAAGGATATGCTTATATGCTTTGCGAGTTAGGACAAGGTGAGGAAAATTCCTCTTGGGCAATTGAAACCTTGGGGAATTTCTTGAAATTGATTTTGAAAATATCGTCATCAAAAGGAAAAAATTCATAATATCATAACTAGGAAGGGTGACTGATTTAGGAACGTTGATTGTATTGGTGACCATCTTGTGAATGAGGCTCAGAATCAGAGGATCATCATCAAGGGAGGATGGGCTTGACAACTCTTTATTCTTACTTTTAGCCTCCAAGAATATCATACAAGTGTTTGGAACATGATATTCACCACAAAAAACACACTAAGGGTTTGATTTGTCAAATTGGGTCTTGAAAAGTTGAAATAATTACCCCCAACCTTGGATTGCATGGTAAGGAAAGGATCTGTACCAATAGGAAGCATATCCATATAGTGCATTAGGAAACATACAAATGCTCACAGAAAGATCATAAATGTGATTAACAATACAATATTCAACAAATTTTAGGATATGATCATTTGGACCTTCATGAAGGACGCCCATAAATCGAGGAATATTCTTAGCCAAGTGCAAGTAATTAAGACTATAATCCAGGATACTAGGAATATGGACATGATTAACACAAGGGAACCAAGCATCAGTCATGGTTATCTAATACAAACAATTTGAAAAGCAGGTTTCGACCAGGACAATATGAAGGTTCAAATTCAAGAATGATCAAAGAAAGATAAGGACATAGTCCCTAGTATGGTCGCCAAATATGTTGATGCTCAAAATGGCACGGTTTGGGGAAAAAAACTTAGAATCGCCCTTGGAGGGCTGGTCATGGGGATGAAGGGGTATGGGATCCCGGGTTGCAATATTTAGAGCCCTAATATAGACAAGATTCAAAGGATGATCAAATGGCGTTAAATACATACATGAAATGAAAGCGAGGTTGGATTGTATTAACGAAAAATGAGAACAATTTCAAAATTGAATGCTAGTACATTAAACAAGCTATGTACCCCATCAAACCACTTGTGCATGTTAATTCCTAAGAATGAAATTGATTAACTAATGAAAAGACAAATGAAATAAATTGTAAAATAATTACAAGAATACAAAAGGTTTTTAGTAATAAATTTTCGAGATATAAATAGTCACTCGCAAGCATGTAAATGCGTCAATAATTAAATCTAGTTTGGAGCTTAAGTAATATTAAGAAGCTTTTCTAAGCACACAAAGAGAAATGTCCAATTCTGTTCAAATTAGAAATTTTAAAATGCCTTCAAAATTCAGTGAGTTATTAATGCATCGACATTAGTTAAATGAAGATGAACTTTGCATATTCATCGTTAACATAAAAATGAAGTAATAATTTGTATTTTCCTGACATCCAAGAAAATTTTACATCATTTAAAGGCATGAAAAAGGAAATTGGCCTTATCATTCAATTTTGCAATTTTTCAAATGCAATCAAAGATCTTAGTTTATTAATGCAATGAAATTACTGAAAAATAGTAAAGTTGCAGATTGATCGATTGCTGAAAATAGATTTATAAATAAAACAAATACATGAAATAAAAGAGAGTACAAAACTCTATGGGATGGCTACTTTTGTTTGAATTATCAGGCGCCAAAAAGGCATACGACTAAAGGTTACAAATCTATTTTTTTTAATGTACATATGATTACAAAAGATAAAAATAAATAATATTTACTGTCCTTGTTTATGCATTTGATAGTTTTGTATAATGTAAAAAGGAAACACAAAATGAAAACATAACTAAAAAAAAGATGAAGGAAGATGTAGATATGCCCAAAATAAGTTTTTTAAAGTTATAATTATGATAGTCATCAGTACAATAGGTCATGGCCAGTTTAACCCTTGATAAAGGGAGGTTTTTGAGACCCTACAAAATTCTCAACAACCCAGGTTCATATAAGTGAGACTAAGGCAGTAGGAGGGATCCCGCTCAAATTGTCATGCAGTAACTTGTGCACATGAAAACCTCGATAGCGAAAATATCTAGGAATAAATATCAATGCACAAAAAAGCAAAATGTACCTCTAGTTGATTCGAAAATGATAGGATCTACTAACACTTGAATTTGCATGTGAATTTTTAAACCAGTTAACTTATAAAAATACTTGAAATAACAATCTTATCAAAGGCTGAAAAATAACTGAAAGAGTATAAATGAACAAATAAAGAAAACCATAAGAATGTGGACACCGTATGATAATGGAGTTCGTCCTTGATGGACTACGTCTTCGGGTCTAGCTTCAATGAGGATCGATCTTATTAATATTCAAAATGCTTGAACATGTACAAAATGCCTTATTGACAACTGCTACAAAGAGGCTTAGGCTTCAACAATGAAGTCCTCTCACTCTCCAAAATCTCCCAAGAGTGGCTGAAAAGCCTCTTACAAAATGAGCAATACTTACAAAGCCTTCAAAATCACTTTGGCATCATATCACCAAAAAATTCAACATCTTCCAATGCCTCTCCATGCCAAATTACATTGTTTTTATAGACCAAAAATCCATAACCCACCTCCAAATACAAAGGGATTTACAAATATTTGATCCCAAACTTAATGAGATAAAGATCCATT
>LPNX010019629.1:0-41015 GCA_001517045.1 Pseudotsuga menziesii | reverse complement strand
AAAATCTAATTTAAAAATAATATATCCCAAAGCCTTTTACAAATGGAGATGTGGTTGTATTGGTTAAAGTGTTGGAAATGGGGGAGGAGGTCACGGGTTCAAACCCGTAGACATCTTCTCATAACACAATTTTGTTGGCATGATATAATATATGGTTGGTTTGTTATGTTGGCTTAGCAGATATGGTTGATCATGTGGGATATAAAATGGATTAACAAATAGCATACCATTTAAGTTTAAATAAAACTTACAATCTATACGATTAAGAAACATCGTAGGTGTATATGGTGGAGACTTTGGTAAAGGAGATGATTTCGGGTGTTCGATCCACCCTCACCCTAAAATTTTTTCCCTAATATTTTTGGTTAACCAAATAAATAAGTGCCAACTAGGCTACCATGTGGCACACCCTAGTTGTTCCACCTCATCTGCCACTGGATGCTAACTGTACACTCAACCTTCGTAGGTGTATATGGTGGAGACTTTGGTAAAGGAGATGATTTCGGGTGTTCGATCCACCCTCACCCTAAAAATTTTTCCCTAATATTTTTGGTTAACCAAATAAATAAGTGCCAACTAGGCTACCATGTGGCACACCCTAGTTGTTCCACCTCATCTGCCACTGGACGCTAACTGTACACTCAACCTTCCAAAACTGCCTTCCAATTGGACTGCATCCCACCACATATGGCCAAATCTCTAAAAAAATACATTTAAAAAAAACAATAAACAAATTTGAAATATAATACATATGGTTTAAAGCCATATTAAAATGTGAATCTGTTTAGATTTGGGTAAAAAAGGAGGCACCGCCATATTAGGGGTTAAAACCACTAAAAATTATTTTTAAAATAAAATACCCCAAATCCCTTAACAAATGGATTCGTTGGTGTATTGGTGAAAGCGTTGGCATTGGGGGAAGAGGTCAGGGGTTCAAACCTGTAGAACCCTCCCCATAACACAATTTTGTTGGCATGATATAATATATGGTTGGTTTTTTAGGTTGGATCAACGGATATGGTTGGTCATGTGTTTTGGTCTGAGGCTATAGACCAAGGGATGTGTTTTGGAGATGTATTTTGGCTTGTAGAAGTTAATATGATAATGCGATCTATGATTGATGAAGTTGGTGCAGGTCGAGGAAGATCGATTCATCGCAGTATTTCACCAGCAAGTTTAAAAGGATCGCGTGAAGACATGACATGATTGACATATCAATGCAAAGTACTTTCAGTGAGAAGATATGGTTATCCTCTATGACAAAAAGTTTTTGAAGCACCCAAGTAAGTTACAAATGAATTGGTTAGGACCTTATGTAATTCATTTCATCACCGACGATGGTACGGTGTAGTTACAGTAGTTAGATGGCGCATTGCTGCCAAAGTTTGTGAACGGTAGTCGGCTGAATCCCTATCGGGATAGCCAAGTGCGGCGCCATACCTAAATAAGCCACGTAGTGAAAAAAAAAAGGTGTAAGATATGCTAAAGAGTCATCGCAACAAGGAAGGTTGTGAAATGGGGAGAGATGTGCAAGTTGCAGTAGGAAGGAAGCTTGGCCAGATCTGATGAGGTGTGATAGGGTCAAATCAAGGAATAAATGAAGTCGTTAAACCGAACAGGTGATGACACAAGTGGACAAGACTCACACTTATGAGGAATTAGACTGTTAGATTTGCAGAATCGACGATAGATTCAGTTGATCGATAGATGATTTGGACATGATTTTCAAAATCATTCGCACAAGTGCTTTCAAGATTATAAGAATCAACTAGAGGGGCATCGGATGAACCATTGTGATAGTTGAGCAGATCAGAGTGAAGGCCATTAACAAAGCATAGTGAAGAGTGAGAGAGCGCTTGAGTTACAACAATGGCTCAGATAATTTCAAGTGGTAGCACCCATGAATCTCCACCATCGATGATGCTGTTAGCACTTAGTTTGTGCTAATTAGGTGGGAGGGCTTGGATCCAAGAGGAAATAAGTAAGGCCTACAAAATTTTTTATGTCAAAGGACCTTTGGGAAGTTTGGTGAATTTCTGAGGGAAAAGAAAGGTTCGAAGGAATGGATTCAAGAGTTTGGTGATAGAAGGGACATACCAACCCGCAAATACCATGGCCCATTAGATGAATGGAAGCACAAGATCCAAAGTCATAACTAATCCCCCCCCATCATGTTGGTCATGCAAGAAGAAAGAAGAAATTCAGATCATAAGGGTGATGTAAGGAAGAATGCATTTCGATGACGGCGGGAAACAACTATGTTAGATCAACGGTGGGGAGCTATTCCATGAATCTCAAGTGCACCATTAAAATGGGTGGTTCAAATCTACGGAATCACTTAAACACCAAAAATTTTCGACGACCAAGATCGAGAAGGGCTTATATCAGCGATAGAGGTAGATTCCGCTGATCTAAAGCGCTCATGGGAGATAGCATTTCAAAACTTGCGAAACGAGCTAAAGGGAAGAAAGGCTCGACGATAGGGATTGATGTGGAGAAATATCTATGGTGAAAGATGATTCTGTTGGCCATACTTGCACAGAAGGAATCCCAGTTAAAATTGGTATAATTCGGTAGGTCCCTCCATCTTGGATGAAATACAAGTAGGGTGGTTTGGATCGCCGGATGAGATCAAATCCTATGGATTAGAAGTGCACAAAGGCTATATGGAGGAGATAGGACAGTGTGGTTTACTAGTGATCAAGATTAAGTGGCTCAGATTAAAAGGTCTAAAATATATGGCTAATGCTCCATTCGGCTGGAAATATGCATGGTTGAATAGGGGAGTGAAATATTATAAAAGCCAGCACATGGATTTAGACCAGTTGTTTTTTGGGAGCATCGAAAAGTGAGGTTTAAAACTGTGTAGAAAGAGCCACCATGGACAAAATTCCAAACCAAGCTATCAACTAACCTGGTATGCATTTTTCTATGCTAAGTCAGTTTCTCATGGCCAGAATAGAAGATTCAGAGGTCCAGAGTCTAGACTTTCATAATGCTAAAGAAGCCCTAGAAGATAACGAATCTGAGGTTTTAGACACTATCGTACTTAACGATAGTGTAGAATTCGCAAAGAGAAATATGAAAACTCTTTAGCAGCAGGGGATTGACACTCACAGGGTGTTCAGTTCTTATTTCATTTACTTCTCTGTTGAACAAACCCCTAGTTTCCCAGAGTTCATAGAATGGTGCATAAATAACTACTCTCCTTCTGAGGGTGTAGTGATGGAAGTGTCTAGGTCTAAAGTGTTGTGTCCCATCATTTCCCTTGCCGTCTAAGATGCTCTACTAATCCTTTATGAGTTTTCCCATATGTCTAGCGAATACATAGAAGAATATATACTCCAGTTATTTCCTGGATCTTCAGCCGAGTAAAACGAGGATTTTCTCAAAAACTACTTGAAACTAGAAATCCCGTTGTTAATTCATCCTTTTCCCATTGATTTCGACCTATTTAACGAAGAAACATAATCCTTGATAACCAAGGCGAGTCCTTTTTAGGTATGGATATGAACAAATTTGTCACAGAACCTTTATTGAGTATGATTTTCACCCTTAGCACCGACCAAGTAGTGTTCGAACCGTTGAGTTAGTCCTCACCTTCCGTCTGTCTTAAATTTGACGAGTTTTTAACTGGAAACATTCGTTCCCAGCTGATTAACTTCCACCAAACAAGAACCTTCAGGTTTCAGTATTTCCTGGTGAATATGTTTTTAAGCTTCAATGAAAACAACTTGCAACTCCCATAGATTCTTATAACAAAATATATGTGTAAAGATTACTGCAAATTCATGAATATCATCATGGCCCTAGTATATGAAGTCCTTTTCCAAAAGAGGCCACCCAGGTTCTTACCAAAGATGAAAGAGCTGTTGCAGCTGTCCCCTGAAAGAAGAGTGTGGGATTGGTTCCTTTTTTAGGAAAGTACCGTGGTTAGAATCTATGGGTTTACTCATCGACCGTATGTCCTTCCGGCGTTCTTGACAATGAGGGTGTTTGCACTAGAATTGATTAGATAGAGGCTAACGACTGAAGAAGAGCATTTCCTAAGCTTCAAGAAACCCTCAAATATAAAGTTTCCATGGGTAGTTGGTCCTTTTACCATAAAAAAGAATCATCCCTGCCGATGGTTGAAAATTTGCTTAGAGAAAAGGGGTTTTCAATGGAATCCGCAATTAACTACGACCATCACCACATCATCTATGATAGGAGGCAAGCCAATAGAAATAAGCCATCTGAGCATGCTGAAGTGGCAAGACTGGTGGAAAAAGAAAATTGGATGGAATATCCTAGAGAGGATAGTTATGATGAAGATATGCCAGAAAATTCAATCTCCCCTGCACTAGTAGCTATTTCCCCTCATCATGATGTCTCTAGCATTATTGCTGCAACCACTCATGTCGCCGCTTTAGATAGCTTGTATGAGAAAGGATATAAGAGAGAATGTCCAAAAGCCATGGACGTAGATGAAGAAGAAACTGCCAAAATGTCCAAGAAGCTAAAGACTGAAGAACCAGGAAGGATTGTGTAGATCGCAAAGGCTAAAGGAAAAAAGAAAATTGTGAAAGTCAAAGGTCCAAATTTTGAAGTCTAGGACTACATGTTTAATAATGTCCCTAAAGAATTCGTGAATAAGCACAAGTCCAAAGCTAAGTTACTGGACAGTTATAAAGATGCTGGTGAAAAGGATTTTGATGAAAAATTGAAGTTGTGTGATAAAATGAGAAAATTTCTTGACCAAGATACTACCTTAGTGATTATGAGGGATCAAGCCAGAGGCACGTTGAAAATGGTTGTAATTACAGGAAACAAAGTGGCCGAGATGAGGGTGGACCCAAAGAAGTTTCCCAAAACTGATGTAATTCAATTACACAGAGAAATAGGTGACATAATTTATACTGATGTCATGTCCCCTCCCGTCCACTAGAGAGGGAACACGATCATTACTGCTATCTAACCGATGTAGGAGCATCCAACTTGAATTTCATTCTATTCAAGCCTATGGATAAAATATCCAACTTCCCAACATCAGAGAAATTGATCATATCAGTGATCAATTTGACGATATGCGAAAAAAGATCTTAGGGGAGATCGAATGACAGAGAAAAATCACGACGGAAATCGACGGTCACCATCTGTTTTGCATCTGAGGACAGAACAACAAATGAGAATCAACCTGCAAGAATCAACGATGCTGAAAACTCGAGTTTGCAAAATCAGGGAAATATGGAAATTGCGATCCCACATCCCGCATCTTGCATTCCACATTCTGCATTCCACGTCCCACATGTGGAATAGACCATTGCGGAAAGGAGAGTTGTAGAAGTAGAGATCTGCGAAGCCGTATCTTGCATCCCACATCCTGCATCCTATAAGCTGCAGAAAGGAAGGTTGCGGAAGGAAATATGTCAGGAACATAATTTAGAAAAGGATGTTTGCATATCCCTCATCCCGCATCCCATAAGTTGCGGAAGGAGATTTCGGTCAGGAAATTTGACCTTTTAATTGAAGCCTTGGACAGATTTGATCATTTAGGCCATCACCAATCTAGAAAATATAAGCCCCATAACATAATTTAAACATGCATTGAAGAAAACATACACAGATGCATACAATTGCAATCATACAGTGGAAACAATTCGTCAATTCAACACATTAGGAACATTCATCACATTTCATGAAGTGAGTACAAATGAAAAGCTTAACATAGACAAGAATACTTATCTTGAAAGAAGTTTGTCCCACAACCAGCTACATCGCTGCAACATTCCACCCAACCACAGGCCAGTGCACTCATCAATCTCTCAGCAACACTGCCACCCCGAGCTGGGCATGATTTCCCCAAGGAATAAGGAACACAAGCAGGCTCACACATAGCCAAGGATACAACAAAACTCAGTCAAGACAACACAGTTGGGTTTATTAGGCTGCAAGAAAACAAGCCAATATACTGCTGGGTTTACCAGGATAATCAACCAAGCCAGCTAACAGATGGGTTTATCAGGCCACACATCCAATCCATCTCACTGTTGGGCTTATTAGACTGTAGTCATCCAAGCCAACATTCACATTAAGGACCAACCAAGCTAGTTAACAGATCGGTTTATCAGGCTGTCCAACCAAGGATCACACACACAAGGCCAAACACAACAAGACACATCCAAGCCAACATATGGGTTTATCATGCTATTATCCAAGCCATCCTTCAAGTTGGGTTTATTAGGCTTCTAAGGTAGTGGACAGGAAGAACAATTAAGCTAGTGAACTCGGTGAACTCGACCACAGAGCCATGGACACCTGAACCAGATCTAGCCTGAATTCTAAAACATCTACACACCTAACACAAGGAAGCATCTCCTTCTTTGCTACATAGTCCCTCTGAGGATACTCCTTCCCATTCCAGTGTTGTTCAAGGAGTGCAAAGAAGAAAACTAGTCCCCTAGATCTATCTATGAGGCTCCCCACTAGGTTTATCAAGCACATTCTACCTCTCTTCCACTCCTAAGTATTGTATATAGTTTAGACCAAAACCAGGGTGCACATCACAACAAACCACAGGGAGACACAACAACACAGGATTCACTTTGATACACAAAGTAACAGGGTCTCATAACACTTTGCAGTTCAAGATAACACTCCAAGACAACACTCATGGTCTCAGAAAAGGAAAAATACTTGTAGAAATGCGTAGCAACACCTGTTAGCTCCTGCTGCATCTGTCCGATCAGGAAGAATGACCAATGTGTGGGTGAATGATTGTGAATGAACTACACCCCCATGAATGAAGGATGGATTCTCAAACGTCCCCCTCGCAGCTCCCCAAAACGTGAGGGAAGATGAAAACGTAAATGCATGAGGGAATGGACATACATTTTGGGTGTTTTCTTTCCCATGCTGTCAAAACATGTTTTTTGAGAATGGGTGCTTTGCCCAATTCAATTTTTTTCCCATACTCTTCCCATCCCCCCCCCCTTATCCTTAGGAAATCATGCCCCCATCTCATTATTTGTTGCATTTACATAGTTGGTTGTGGGTTTTTGCATATTACATGATGTCTCAACATATTGTGCCGGGCTAGCACATAAAACATCGACATCGATTTTAATCGCTAAAACATAAAATTCTAAATCAATGGTGGGGTTTTTCCTTTAGCTCCACACCATGATTAATTACAATATTTATATCATATATATATTTAATGCAAACAGGTTCAAAAACGGAGTGTTACATTCCCCTCCCCCTTCAATTCCACTGTCCTTAGTGATTTACAAAAAAATATCAATTGCTACATTGGTACCACCCTCAGTGCTCTGCAAAACTGAACCAAAAAGATGTGCCAATCGTATGGTATCCTCTAGCTCCCACGTAGCCTCTTCAGGACCACATTGCTTCCTCTACACCTTTATTTGTCCAATGGCACAATCTATAACTCTTCCAAGTCCTTGCTTGAATGCATCAACACACGCCACAATATCTTTTCCTGGCCTTGGAGAATCCTTCTCCTCATCTTGGAACATTTCCAGTGTCTTTGGAAACCAGCAATACCTATGCTCAATAAATGAGTCAATTCCTATGTCAGTATTCACAATATTTTCCAAAATCACAAACGAATCACATGCACATGTATATTGACATAAAATCAACAAAAAGTTGCAAAGTGAACCAAATACTCATATGCAAAAGTATATTCTTTTGGTTCCACAAGTGTCTGACTAGGCTTTATACAACCATGACGCTCACAACCTTGTCCCACCCCACACCTGGGTGTGCATTAAAGGGTAGCTAAATTTCAGCAAGCCTCAGATCACCTGAAAATACTTCTCAACCGAGGTCTGGCAGCTCTGTTCTTGAGCCCAACACCTCTTCGAGTGCTTCAATAGCAGTTCTGTTCAAGATCCTGCACCTGCTCTAGTGGCTTACCAAGCTTAGGTGCTTCATTTCTGAACACCACAATGAATTTAATTCATATGTCATATTCATTCCTACAGGATGCAATCTATAACAAGATTTTCAAAACCATGTCTGCATCATATGCTCATGTATATTTAAAGGAAATCAACAACAACAAAAGTTTGATAAGTAAACCAAATACTTATCTGTATAACATCTCCCAACTGAGATCTGGTCAACCCCACTTCAGAGCCTAACACTTTCTTGGGTGCTCAATGGCATCTCTAGTTTACGGGCGTAGCACCAATTCCAGTGCTCACCACTATTTAGGCGCTTCCCTTCCTGCACCTCCTCTAGTGGCTTACCAAGCTCAGGTGCTTCCTTTCTGAACACCACAATGAATTTAATTCATATGTCAGATTCATTTCTATAGGATGCAATCTATAACAAGATTTTCAAAACCATGTCTGCGTCATATGCTCATGTATATTTAAAGGAAATCAACAACAACAAAAGTTTGATAAGTAAACCAAATACTTATATGTATAACATCTCCCAACTGAGATCTGGTCAACCCCACTTTAGAGCCTAACACTTTCTTGGGTGCTCAATGGCATCTCTAGTTTATGGGCCTAGCACCTCTTCCAATGCTCACCACTGTTCAGGTGCTTCCCTTCCAGGCACCATAACAAATTAATTCACATGTTAGATTCATTTCAGTGGGATTTATTTCTTAATAATGATTCCGAAATCTTAGCTGAATCATTATGTACATGTGTAGTCACAGAGAATCAACTAGTATTTTCCAAGTAATCCAATACTTATATGTATAGCATCTTTCAACAGAGATCCTATCAGCCCCGCTTAAGAGCGTAACACCTCTCTGGGTGGTCAATAACATCTCTACCTTAAGGGCCCAACACCTCCTCCAAGTGCTTACCAATGCTCAGGCGCTTCCTTTCCAGACATCATAATACTGAGGGGTTATTCTCTTCATAGAGCCCCCACTCTCGTGAAAGTCCCCTTACGACGTGAATGTGTGTAGAAAGAAGTCTAACTGGATGTCTTACACCCTGCACGTCCCCATTGATGCATACCAGTGCCTAGATGGAAGGGGGGGAGAAGTCATGTACCCAAGTACATCCTTCCAGAGGAGCCATGTACTCCTTGTACATGTTTTCATCGTCTCACCTGTGTTACATATAGACATGCATTTTACATCAGATGTCATTATAAAAAAAATTTCAATCATAGGTTCCCAAACCTATTCCAAACGAATCCCTCCGAGAAGCCATGTACACCTAGTACATCCTTTCGAGGAGCCATGTACACCCAGCCCAGTACATATTTTCTTCATCTCACCTGCATTACATACAAGAATGCAATTCATATGAGATGTCATCATAAAATTTTAATCATATATTTTCAAATCTATTTCATGCATACATTATTTCCCAAATATCAAACAATCAATAACATTGATATTCAAATAAAAATCTGAGTTCACACTTCTGCTTCTCGTAGAAAATCGGATTTTTGTAACCATGAGGTCATCCTCATATTGTTTGGCTTTTGCAAGCGAGGAGTACTCATCCCTTACTTATGCATGCTTCCCAAAACTTGGACATCCACATACAACATGTCATCCTGGCGCAATTTTTAAATCAGCCAAACAATCACAATTAGCACTAGGAACTTCAAACATTAAGCAATGAAAAACAAGCATATCCATTGTTAGCATGAATCAAAACCAGCATAGGAGATCACAATCTCCCATAATCAATAGAAAAACTTGCAATCTGAAGTTTCAAAATCTGTTCTTAGTCATGAGATCCTTCTCATGGCACATGGAAGCTTCCTGCCCTGGGTTTCATTGGGCACAACCATACTGCTATGCTTAGGTCATTCTACTTGTAATATTCAGGAATTCCTCATATGTAGACCCATACACACAAGGCCACTTCCTCATGGAACTACAAGTTCACATGCATGCTTCCTCAGCCTATACCTAGGTTTCACTTTACCTACAGAATCTTCTTTAGTGAGCTTCCTGCAATACCCTGCAAGTCCCACAAAAGATCTTATATCTGTTAACTTTCTTGGAGCAGGCCAACTCATCACGGCCTCAATATTTTCAGGGTCTCTAGATATTCCTTTATCTGAGATAATGTGACCCAATTAATGAATTCTATCTTCATAGAAGTCACATTTGCTCAAACCTGCATACAACTTATGGTTCCTGAGCAATTTCAAATTCAGCCTCAAATGTTCCAGATGTTCTTCCTCATTCTTAGAATAAGAATGCCATCAAGGAAAATAGGGAAAAACTTGTCCATATATTTACTAAAAACATTGTTCATGAGGCACATGAATCTGGATGGTGCATTTGTGAAACCAAGTGATACCACTACAACATCATAAGATCCATACCTTGCTCTAAAGGTTGTCTTATGAACATCTTCATCCTTGAATCTTACTTGATGGTCACCAATCCTTAAGTCAATCTTGGAAAAAGTACCTTTGATCCCCTCACTTGATCAAAGAGGTGATCGATCCTAGGAAAAGGATACTTGTTCTTCACAGTGACCTTGTTCAATTTCCTGAACCAATACACAAACAGGGTGTATCATCTTTTCTTTCTCAAACCAAAATGGTGCTCCCCACTGGGACACACTTGGCCTGATATAGTTCTTTCCCACAACTCTTGCAGCTGCATCTTCAGTTCTAGCATTTTTGGTGTGCTCATTCTACAGGATTTTTGGGACACTGGTGCTGCTCCAAGCACCAAATCATATGTCAAATCAATGTTCCTCTTTGGAGGAATCCCTAGAACTTCATCAAGAAAAACATCCCTGAATTCCTGCAACACATGACATCCCTCCAACCTAGGAGTATAATTCTCTGCTTCCTCCAAAACTTGAGCTGCATACACCTTGCAACATTTCCCATAGAAATTGTTCAGTTGTATTGCTAAAGACTGCCTTCCAAATATCACTTTTTGGAAATCCCTACACAACCCTTAGGTTGCCTTTTCCTCCAAGCACTTCAAAGGTGTTGTTGTAACAATCAATTCTTTTTCTCTGTGCTTTTGACCAATACATTCCAATGAGTATATCATAGGATCCAAGTGGCAGTACATTCATATCTGCACAAGTGACTAACCCATCCATGACCAATGGACACTTCTTATTGCCTCACTAACTTCTTCTTAGTTCCAGTGGCTAGCTGGACTAACTATGACCTTATATGCTTTGACTTATTCAAGGTGGACATATCAACAAGTCCAGGAGTGATATAGATGTGAGTCAATCTAGGGTCGATAAAAATAGAAACAGCCTGTTCAACAATATCACCCTCAACTTCCACCACAGTTGATTTATGACCTTTCTGTTGGTCTTCTAACACTGTACAAATTTTAGGAATGATCCCTGCTTGCTGACCCACAGTTTCAGCTTCTTGGGTGCTAGGGACTTGACCCTCATTCCTATTCTCAAGTGAACAATTCCTGCACAGATGGGGGCCTTCACATCCCCAACATTTGAGTGGTTCCTTTGGAATTTTCCCTCATCACTTTGGCTGGATCAATCTCAGCTTGTGATGGCTTCCTTTGCCACTTTCGGAGGTGAGAAGGTTTTAAAACCTTTCTTCCTTGGGTTAAGCTTCTCATTTTTCTTATGGAAAATTTTCCTACTCCCTTCTACCTCTGTTAAATGATGCCCAGATTTTATCTGCCTTTGTAGGTATTCCAAACTATGTAGCATAACTGAATTCATCTAGTTTTACTCTACCAATTCCTTGATCATCCTTTTATTTTCTTCCTTGCAACCCTGCAACTCTACCCTTAGGATTCTTATGGTAGCTGTAGCATCTGGGGAACTCTCATGTTCCCACTTCCCAATAGCTTAAGTTCCATGAACTTGGATATTGTAAGCTGGTCTTACATACCCTTCCCCATGTGGATAAATTCAGCGCAAATGGGGTCCTCCACATCTCCAACATTGGAGTGGCTTCCTGCCCTCTTGTGGGTATCTTGTCTTTTCCCCCACAACGTCTGTCCCGTGTCCACAGAGATCCTGTGCATCATCCATGCTGTTAATTTCTTGGCGCTGCTTTAACCTTCTTGGTTGGACCAAGACCAACGTTTCAATCTACTACTATGAATCTACAAAATCTGTTAACAACATCATTTTTTAGACAATCTCATAAATCAAAAGCAATTACTTACCGACTGCTTATTGCAGGCATGAACGGTCAAGATCATAGTAGAGTTCAGATCATGGTCATGGTGTATTTTGTTGGGTTGGCTAAGTTTAGCAATTCTGCTAAATAACACTCTTTCTTGCTATAGTTTTCTTTCTGCAATCAATTGCCTTGGCACATTTATAGCAATGCTGCAACCAGTAGCTCTGTCAAATCACAACCTGGGTGTTCTTTTCCATTTTTATCTGTTCAACTTGGCCCATTAAGGCCCAATGTTGCAACCCACAAATATGATACCACACTGTCACGTCCCCTCCCGTCCACCAGAGAGGGAATGCGATCATTACCTCTATCTAACTGATGCAGGAGCATCTAGCTTGAATTTCATTCTATTCAATATTGCGGATAAAATCTCTAACTTACCAACAATAGATAAATTGATCCTGTTAGTGATCAATTCGACGATATACGAAGAAATATCTCAGGGGAGATTGAACAACGGAGAACAATCACGATGGAAATTGACAGTCACCATCTGTTCCGCATCCAGGGACATATCAACGACTGAGAATCAACCCGCAAGAATCAATGATGCAGAAAGATTAAGTTTGTGGAATCGGGGAAATATGGAAATTGCAATCCCGCATCCCGCATCCTGCATTCTGCATTCCGCATCTCGCATTCTGCAATCTGTATTCCACATCTCGCAAGTGGAATAGACCGTTGCGGAAGTAGAGATCTATGAAGTCGCATCTTGCATCCCTCAAGTTGTAGAAAGGAAGGTTGCGGAAGGAAATATGTGGGGAACATAATTTACAAAAGGACGTTTCCGCATCCTGTATCTCGCATCTCGCAAGTTGTGGAAAAGAAAGTTGCGGAAGGAGATTTCTGTTAAGAAATTCAACCTTTTAACTGAAGGCTTAGACAAATTTGATCATTCAAGCCATCACAAATATGGGAAATCTAAGCCCCATAACAAAATTTAAACATGCATTGAAGAAAACATACATAGATGCATACAATTGCAATTATACAGTGGAAGAAATTCATCTATTCAACACATTAGGCATGTTCATCACATTTCACTAAGCGAGTACAAATGTAGAGCTTAACATAGACAAGAATACTTATCTTGAAAGAAGTTTGTCCCGCAACCAGCTACGTTGCTGCAACGTTCCACCCAACCACAGGCCAGTGTGCTCATGAATCTCTCAACAACACTGCCATCCCTGAGCTAGGCATGATTTCCCCAAGGAATAAGGAACACTAGCATGCTCACACATAGCCAAGGATACAACAAAACTCAGTCAAGACAACACAGTTGGGTTTATCAGGCTGCAAGAAAACAAGCCAATATACTGCTGGGTTTACTAGGCTAATTAGCCAAGCCATATAACAGATGGGTTTATCAGGCCATACATCCAATCCATCTCATTGCTGGGCTTATCAGACTGCAGTCAGTCAAGCCAACATTCACATTAAGGACTAGCCAAGACAACTAAAAGATGGGTTTATCAGGTTATCTTGCCAAGGATCACACACACAAGGCCAAACACAACAAGAAACAACCAAGCCAATGGATGGGTTTATCAGGCTATTATCCAAGCCATCCTTCAAGTTGGGTTTATCAGGCTTCTAAGGTAGTGGACAGGAAGAACTGCTAAGCTAGTGAACTCGACCACAGAGCTATGGACACCCGCACCAGATCTGTTCTAACTTCTAAAACATCTACACACGCAACACAAGGAAGAATCCCCTTCTCTGCTACATAGTCCCTTAGGATACACCTTCCCATTCCAGTGCTGTTCAGGGTGTGCAAAGAAGAAAACCAGTCCCCTATATTTGTCTGTGAGGTTCCCCACTAGGTTTATCAAGAACATTCTACCTCTCTTCCACTCCTAGGTCTTGTATATAGTTCAGAACAAAAAAAGGGTGCACATCACAACAAACCACAGGGAGACACAACAACACAGGCTTCACTTTGATACACAAAGTAACAAGGTCTCATAACACTCTGCAGTTTAAGATAACACTGAAACACAACAACCAGGGTCTCGACAAAGGAAAAATACTTGCATAAATGCATAGCAACACTTGCTAGCTCCCGCTGCGTCTGTCGGATCGAGAAGAATGACCAATGCGTGGGTGAATGATCGTAAATGAACCACACCCCTATGAATGAAGGATGGATTCTCAAACGTCTCCCTCACAAATCCCCAAAACATGAGGGAAGATGAAAAAGTAAATGCATGACGGAATGGGAATACGTTTTGGGTGTTTTCTTTCCCATGTAGTCAAAACATGTTTTTCAAGAATGGGAGCTCTGCCCAATTCGAATTTTTTCCCATACTCTTCCCATTCCCTGCTTATCCTTAGGAAATCATGCCCCCATCTCATTATTTTTTGCATTGACATAGCTGGTTGTGGGTTTTTTCATATTACATGATGTCTCAACATATTGTTCCTGGATAGCACATAAACCATCGACATCGATTTTAATCGTCAAAACATAAAATGCTAAATCAATGGTGGGGATTTTGCCTTTAGCTCCACACCATGTTAATTACAATATTTAAATCATATATATATTTAATGCAAACGGGGTCAAAACCGGGGTGTTACAACTAATCTTCTCTAGGCTACACTGCAGAATCCAAATTACAATCGGGAAAGAAAAGGGTTGAAGACTTGCTCTGGAAAGAGAAGGTAGACAATAGGGCTCACCAAGACCATATCAAGAAGCTTTAGGTAGATCTATTGGTAGCTGACAGCCAAGGTGATAAAGGTGACAGCCAAGGTGATAAAGGTGCTGCCACACAAAAACTACTAAAGGAGAAGGATAGTACAATTCAATTGTTAAAAAGGAAGTTGGATATCCCACCTACCTGACTCATACAGACCTATGAGCTGACCAAAATTGAGAAAGAAAGGGAAGCTTTAAACACCGAACTGATCAATTGCAAGGTTAGATTTCTTAAATATGAAGAAAAAGACAAACAATGGGAGAAAGATACAGAGATTTGGGTCGAAAAGGAAAAATCCTTTGGAGAAAAGTAGGATGAGTTGGAAAAAGAGTTGAACGAAATGAAGGAAACAAATCAAGAACAACCAGTGTCGATGATTCCATCCTCTGAGAAATCTGGTGTAAAATATCTTTCTCAAGCCATGTATCAAGTGAGTATTAAATCTCTAGAAATCACTGGTATGAGAAAAAAAAATAAGGATTTGGTAGACATGAATGAAAGCAAGGAAAAAGCGAGAAAGGCATTGGAAGACGATTGTGAATAATTGATGGAGAAGAATGACAAATTGGAAAAGCAATGTTAAGGCCAAACAACCCTACAGGGGGAAAAACAACTTATTTGGGATGTGATGATAACAAAATCTGCCAAGCTATGATCCTATTTGGATTTTATTCGAGATAAAGATAGTACTACACATGTAGCCAAAAAATATGTTCACATTGAAAAACAAGATTTGAACAAAAGACCCATGGATACAACCGAGAATGCAATCAATTTCCTAAACAATTTGACTAAAGAAGATATCAGATAGTGGAATGTCCAAGATAGAGTTTTGGTCATCACATGGGCGAGGAAAGTGGTCAATAAACATCGTCATTTGAAGACAGTCGAAGCAAAGTGGAATTTCATGCACAATCAGGTCAAAGAATTTGTTCTACTTTTTACTCCTTTGGTCAAAAGGGATCTTCCCTTCTTCTGGGAAGAGAATGGGCCAATGTTGTCCCAGAAATAATATCATGATAGGCTAATCTATTGTAGACAAAACCATAGGCAATTTGACGATATGGTACAACATTCCCTTTGAGGAAAAACTGTGTTCAATAAGTTGTCTGGGGAATTCAAATTGTTGTTTGATTTTAGAGCTGCGTGCACCAAATTCCTGGCACCTTCCTACCCTGAAAACTTGGAAATTAGTGTATTGGCAGAAGAAATGATCAAGTTGGAAATTCCAAATGCTAACCAGTGGAAGGTAATTGAAAATTATGGTAAGACTAAATACAAGCTGTACCAGTGAGGACGTGCTCAAGCCTTGAACAAAATCAAAGACACATGTGTAGAACGATCAAGCGAGCCTGGATTCCGAAGATGCATTGATGCTCTAATCCCAACATGCGTGTTACCCCCATCAATTTCTATTTTGTGTAATTCGTGGGGAAAATGCCATGCTATAGTTTTTTATAAGTTTGTTGCTGAATTTGTAAATGATTTTGGCCCCGTTTTGAGGTTGGTCTCGTGGGCCCAAAAACACTATAAGTATACCCTCGGTTGAGGACAAAAGGGTTGGAACCTGTATGATTTTGTGTTTATGTAATTTTGATCTGCTTTAATACAATTTACAAAGCCAAATGCAGGCCTTTGAATGCAAGAATTCATGTGTATTTCTCAATTACAGTCTGTCATCTTCTTTCTTTATGTGTATGTTTTTCCTGTTATTATTTATGATATGTTTTCTTCATGTCTTTGACCAGTGTATAATGGTTCAGAATTCATATTTTTATTCTCTGGTTGTTGTTTTAGACATTCACCAAATTTTTCTTCCAAATTTGATGTAGAATTCATCTTTTCGGTGTTCTGCATTGATGGGCTATCATCGTTCTTCCCTTTCCACCAGCCCCAAAACATATCGATTGTAACCGAAGTACTACCTTGCTCTCGCAAACATTTCCTGTGCAAACTGCTTTATGTTTCTTGGTAATTATGACTCCATAGCCCAATACATCCTACCTTGTTTCACAATAGGATTTGAACCCAAATTCCGACGTCATCCAAAATTTCGCACGGATGTGTCGGACAACAATCACTCAAAAGAATGCCGATAACAAAATATTTTTATCGTCGTCGAATATCCGACACAAAGGCGTCGGATTTTTGACCCATTTAGTGTCAGATAACCGACACTTCCGTGTCGGATCTTCGACGGTTTGTGAAGCCAATAGTGTCGGTTATCCGACCCCTTAGCGTTGGATATCCAACGGGATGTATAGGTTTTTTAAAAAAAAAAAATTTAAGGTTTACATGATTTGAAATTTTATGGTGCCATACTTTCAATGGTAACTATGTTCAAGGTGTCGAATATCCGATGCATGTCCATTATAAATATAAATTGTTTCAAACATTTCGACATGTTTGTTGTAGAAGCGACGGATGATTTGTGAAAATTATTTGTTCCTTGACGGACGTTTTCAAGAATTGTTTTATTCTTCAACGGGCGGTTGTGGGATTTTTTTTTTCATCGATAAACAGTTTGCCGGGAATTTTTTATTCTTCGACTTCTCTCCGTTTGAAAAAATGTTGATGCGTGGAACTTGATTTTTTAAGACAACTGGCTATATTCATTAACGAAGTTTATGACAAAATGTCAAATAGATTAAATATTCCAGATCCAAACGAAGACAATCGACAATTTCTTGCTAGACTATGGGATGCAGTGAAACGAAGGGGTGATGGAAATTGTTATTGTTCGTGTACTCAATGCAGGGGATTTAAGAGGAGAATAATATTGATCTCAACATCCACAAAAAATTGCAAGGAACATGGACACGCTGAGGGGGGGAACGAATATCGTCCATTTGTAGGTTTAGCATTATAAACATTATTATATTCGTTTTTTTGGTAATTGTATGTATTTTTTTCTTTCATATATTAATGTATATCTATTGATGTTTCCATGTATTTATATTAAATTAAAGACACCCTACACCATGTCGTCCAGAGGAAGTGCTTTCTAAACAAGTTCAGGATCAGGATCATGGAACGTGTATGTTTAATGGAGAACAAGTGAATGATCATATTGAACAAGATGATCATGCCGATGATGTAATTGAAGATGATGGTACAAATACATTGATCCATGATTCATTTAACGTTAGAATGGATGATGACGATGATGTTGATAATGAAAATGATGATGACTTTGATGATGTTCACGATATACCTCTTCTCGATAAGGCATATGAACCCCTTTATGAAGGCTCCAAAACAAATCTTCTCTCTACTATATTGTTGATAATGAACTTGAAGGTTATGAATGGTCTTTCAAACATTGCAATCACATAGATTCTAAGGTATCTAAAATAATCCATCACATATATAGGATCGTGATAAAGTTCATTTGTATTCCTCTAATAATTGTATTGTTAACTCATTATTGATCATCATACAGATGAAGTATGTTTCGTTAATATTATTTATTTATTACATTAACAATTTTTTTTTTGTAGCTTGATATCTGAATTTTTGTTACCACCATCAAATATTTTACCTTGCACATATTGAGATTTATCTTCCATCATGAAAGAGATTGGAATGCATTATGAAGCAATTCATGCATGCCCCGATGACCATGTTATATATTATAATCAGCATGAATTTGCAACAGAATGTCCGGAATGTCATGTAAGTAGATATCGTACAGATAAAGTAACAAAAAAGGTTCCTTAGAAGGTTCTTCATTATATTCCCATCATTCCATGTTTGCAACGACTGTTCAGGTGCAAAAACATAGCGCAATTTATGGATTACCATGCCAAGAACAGAAGTCAAGATGATGTTATCCGAATGCCTGCAGATGGTACTGCTTTTAGAGATATTGAGGAAAAGTGGCCTCACTTTAAAGAAGAACCACGCAATCTTAGGATTTCTTTAGCAGAAGATGGTGTTAATCCATTTGCATAGGTGAAATCCATTTACACGGTGTGGCCTGTTTTTGTTATCAACAATAACATTCCTCCATGGTTGTTAATAAAGAGGGAGCACACAATGTTGTCGATGATTATTCCAGGTTTTATTGACGAAAACTGTTTTATTTATAATGTAGTTGTGGCATCTCATTTGCCCTAATATGTATCTTAATTTCATATATATATCTATTATTTTACTCTTCTGCATGGTTTATATATATTAATGGTTCTCATAATGATATATTTTATATGTACTTCAAATTATGAATCAGGTAAGTTCCAAGTCAAAGATATGAATGTATACATCGAACCTCTTATATATGAGCTACTGAAGTTAAGGAATGGAATAACTATGTATGAAATATCTAGACCAATACGACAAAGGAAATTTCAATTCCATGCAATGGTTGTATGGACAATACATGATGCCCTTGGGTTAACTTCATTTTGTGGTTTGTAATTTTAAGTTCAACTTTAATTGCATTTAATGATATGGAGTAGTTAGAATATTTTATATATGAATATATTTGACATAGATATTCCATATCTAAATATTGTAGGTCTTCAGACAATGGGTAAATTTGCATGTCCAGTTTGTGGTCCTAAGATAAAATCTCGTCGTTCAAAAAGCTTAAGAAAGGAGGTGTTTGATGAGTATAGGCATTTCCTCTCTAAGAATCACAGGTATATAACAACTGAAAGAAATCTTTTCAATGGGAAGCAGGATACTGCATTAAAACCATGGAGAATGACACCTCACCTTTGGAAGATGCAATACAATAGAAATCGTCATCATGGTTCGTATGAAAATGAAAAGGATTTGAACCCGAATTCCGACATCATCTGACATTTCACACGGATGTGTTAGACAACAATCACTCAAAAGAATGCCAATAACAAAATATTTATATCGTCGTCGAATATCCGACACAAAGGCGTCGAATTTCCAACCCATTTAGTGTCGGATAACCGACATTGCCATGTCGGATCTTCGATGGTCTGTGAACCCAATAGTGTTGGTTATCTGACCCCTTAGCGTTAGATATCCGACAGGATGTATAGGTTTTAAAAAAAAAAAAATTTAAGGTTTACATGATTTTAAATTTTATGGTCCCACACTTTCAACAGTAACTATGTTCAAGGTGTTGAATATCCGACGCATGTCCATTATAAATATAAATTGTTTTAAACATTTCGACATGTTTGTTGTAGAAGTGATGGATTATTTGCAAAAATTATTTGTTCCTTGATGGACGTTTTTCAGGAATTGTTTTATTCTTCAACGGGCAATTGTGGGAATTTTTTTTCATCGATAGACAATTTGCCGAGAATTTTTTATTCTTCAACTTCTCTCCATTTGAAAAAATGTTGATGCATGGTTGATGTGTGGAACTTGATTTTTTAAGACAACCGGTTATATTCATTAACGAAGTTTATGACAAAATGTCAAATAGATTAAATATTCCGGATCCAAACGAAGACAACTGATAATTGCTTGCTAGACTATGGGATGCAACGAAACGAAGGGGTGATGGAAAATGTTATTGTCCGTGTACTCAATGCAGGGGATTTAAGAGGAGAATAATATTGATCTCAACAGCCACAAAACATTGCAGGGAACATGGACACGCTGAGGGGGGGAACAAATATCGTCCATTTGTAGGTTTAGCATTATAAACATTATTATATTCATTTTTTTTGGTAATTGTATGTATTTTTTTTCATATATTAATGTATATATATTGATGTTTCCATGTATTTATATTAAAGGAAAGACACCCTATAGCATGCCGTCCAGAGGAAGTTCTTTCAGAACAAGTTCAGGATCAGTATCATGGAGCGTGTATGTTTAATGGAGAACAAGTGAATGATCATATTGAACAAGATGATCATGCCAATGATGTAATTGAAGATGATGGTACAAATACATTGATCCATGATTCATTCAATGTTAGAATGGGTGATGACGATGATGTTGATAATGAAAATGATGATGACTTTGATGATGTTCACGATATACCTCTTCTCGATAAGGCATATGAACCCCTTTATGAAGGCTCCAAAACAAATCTTCTCTCTACTATATTGTTGATAATGAACTTGAAGGTTATGAATGGTCTTTCAAACATTGCACTCCCACAGATGCTAAGGTATCTAAAATAATCCATCACATATATAAGATCGCGATAAAGTTTATTTGTATTCCTCCAATAATTGTATTGTTAACTCATTATTGATCATCATACGGATGAAGCGTGTTTCATTAATATTATTTATTTATTACATTAACATTTTTTTTGTAGCTTGATAGCTGAATTTTTGTTACCACCATCAAATATTTTACCTCGCACATATCGAGATTTATCTTCCATCATGAAAGAGATTGGAATGCATTATGAAGCAATTCATGCATGCCCCGATGACCATGTTATATATTATAATCAACATGAATTTGCAACAGAATGTCCGGAATGTCATGTAAGTAGATATTGTACAGATAAAGTAACAAAAAAGGTGCCTTAGAAGGTTCTTCGTTATATTCCCATCATTACACGTTTGCAACGACTGTTCAGGTGCAAAAACATAGCGCAATTTATGGATTACCATGCCAGGAACAGAAGTCAAGATGATGTTATTCGAATTCCTGCAGATGGTACTGCTTTTAGAGATATTAAGGAAAAGTGGCCTCACTTTAAAGAAGAACCACGTAATCTTAGGATTTCTTTGGTAGTAGATGGTGTTAATCCATTTGCATAGATGAAATCCATTTACACGGTGTGGCCTATTTTTGTTATCAACAATAACATTCCTCCATGGTTGTCAATAAAGAGGGGGCACATAATGTTGTCGATGATTATTCCAGGTTTTATTGATGAAAACTGTTTTATTTATAATGTAGTTGTGGCATATCATTTATCGTAATATGTATATTAATTTAATATATATATCTAATATTTTACTCTTCTGCATGGTTTATATATCTTAATGGTTCTCATAATGATATATTTTATATGTACTTCAAACTATGAATCAGGTAAGTTCCAATTCAAAGATATGAATGTATACATCGAACCTCTTATAGATGAGCTACTGAAGTTATGGAATGGCATAATTATGTATAAAATATCTAGACCAGTACGACAAAGGCAATTTCAATTCCATGCAATGGTTTTATGGACAATACACAATGCCCCTGGGTTAACTTCATTTTGTGGTTTGTAATTTTAAGTTCCACTTTAATTGCATTTAATGATATGGAGTAGTTAGAATATTTTATATATGAATATATTTGACATAGATATTCCATATCTAAATATTGTAGGTCTTGATAAAAAGGGTAAATTTGCATGTCTAGTTTGTGGTCCTAAGATAAAATCTCATCATTCAAAAATCTTAAGAAAGGAGGTGTTTGATGATTATAGACATTTCCTGTCTAAGAATCACAGGTATAGAACAACTGAAAGAAATATTTTCAATGGGAAGCAGGAGACTACATTAAAACAACGGAGAATGACACCTCAGCTTTGGAAGATGCAATACAATAGAAATCGTCATCATGGTACGTATGAAAATGAACAGGATTTGAACTTGAATTCCAACGTCAGAATTTCGACGTCATCTGACATCTCGCACGGATGTGTCAGACAACAATCACTCAAAATAATGTCGATAACAAAATATTTATATTGCCGTCGAATATCCAACACAAAGGCGTCGGATTTCCAACCCATTTAGTGTCGGATAACCGACACTGCCGGGTCGGATCTTCGATGGTTTGTGAACCCAATAGTGTCAGTTATCTGATCCCTTAGCATCGAATATCCGATGGGATGTATAGTTTAAAATAGAAATAAAAATTAAGGTTTACATGATTTTAAATTTTATGGTCCCATACTTTCAACGGTAACTATGTTCAAGGTGTTGAATATCCGACGCATGTCCATTATAAATATAAATTGTTTTAAACATTTCAACATGTTTGTTGTAGAAGTGACAGACGGTTTGTGAAAATTATTTGTTCCTCGACGGACGTTTTCTTGTTTGCATACTCTTTGTTTAATAAATGGCGTGGTTTGTATATTGATACCGTATGTTCTACCTCTCTCTCTCCCGGACAACTTCGACAACAATGTCAAACAAGTTATATATAATTTTGGTAAAAACATGAGGTAACTAGCGATTACTTGCATATGCTTAGTGTTTCTTTAATTCTCCGTATAATAATTTATATTTGTTTTTTTTGTGCACTATTTCAACATATATTGTAATTTAATGTTTATTTTTGTTAAATATCGTTATTGGTTTGCATCACTTGTAGATGGTTAACATCTAAAGAAATCCATAAAGAAGATATAAAGTATTGGAGGAGAGAAATTCCTCATCTCATGTGTGAAATGCAGAAGCATATACCATTGGAATTTTTCAATGCACAAGAACACTACCTCATGCACCAAGTTGAGGATATTGAGTTGTGTGGACCTGTGCACTCAAGGTCCATGTGGATGGTTGAGAGGAACTTAAAATTTATGAAGGGTTTGGTGAGACAACGAGCACATGCGGAGGGTTCTATGATGGAAGGATATACAGTATACCAAAACATGTTGTATGTTAGTGAATATCTTCCTATTTTAGCCTCAAAGCTAAATTTACATCACATTTGTGATCCGGACTCCAATAAAAAATTTGAAGGGGAGCAACTGAAGGGGAAAGGTAGATTGAGGAAGTTGAAAGGTAATTATTAGCTACTGGATGTTTATTATATCCTTCATATTCTAATTGTATTTTCTAGTCATAATTGCTTCAATTAAGAGCATATACATCTTTTTTCGGGAGATTTACACCTTTCTTTCATTTTAATGGTTATTGTCATTAAATAGTTGGTCGAGAATGGGATGCAATTCATTTATACATCGCAAAAAATATTGACTGGATGAAGGTATGGATTGAACGATGTGCATAATCGGGTCATGGAATATCATGGGAAGGTGTGGCTTCATTGGTAAAAGTAGCACAATGCAATGGAGATAACAATCTAATAGAAAGGGAAATCGATTTGGCATATGGTGTAAAAGATAAAATGGCAAGCATATAATTAATCAAATATCCCTCTAAATATTTTATTTTGCAAATTACTTATTGACGTACATGTTCTTATTTTCCATGTATTGTTGCATAAGGACTGAATAGTTGTGTAATCTTTTCGTGTATTGCTTATTGTAGGTAAAACACCATAAGGCTATGGTCTACAATGGAGGTAGATATCAGATTAAAAAACTGAATGAAAGAAAGAAAACATCAGATTCTATGGTTTCGGCTGTCTTTGAGGTTACCAATGTTTCATCTAGAACTGACAGACATCCAGAAGTCTCAGAAAATCAATACTATGGGTATTTGGAAGATATTATATAGTATGACTTTAAATCCTTTAAGGTAGTTCTATTCGTTGTCAAATGGTACATGTTACGATTGAATCAATGTGATCCTGATAGAACTATTATTGAACATGATAATGGATTTACCATGGTAAACACAAGGTTGTTTGAGCCAGGAACAGAGCCCTATGTTCTTCCAAGCCAATGTGAACAAGTATTTTACTCAAAGGTTCCAGGTAAAGTAGGTTGGTTGTTTGTTGTGAGACACGATCCAAGGGGAAGGCCGATAAAGTATAACCTAGATGATGGTAATGAAGAGGGTTCTCTAGAAGAAGGATATGATGACGAAGAACATGATCAACTTGAGTTAGCTGACGACGATGATCCAACAGAAGATGTCCAAGGAATAGTTGAATCAGATGATGTAGTAGACAATGCCGATGAAGATTATTTCGACGATGACATGATGAGCGTAACTGATGATGATGCCGATGATGATATGGCTAATCCTTACAATGTTGACTATGTATCTGATGATACAGATGATGACATGGATGAAGAAGATTCTAACATGGATGAAAAAGACGATGAAATATATTGAAAGGTCAATATTTAATTAGATCTATTATTTTATCTTCTTTTAGAAAAAAGGAATTACTAACATCATCACCATCACCATCATCTTCATCATCGTCATCATCATAATCATCATCATTGTCATGATCATGATCATCATCATTTTCATCGTCGACATCAACATAATAATCATCATCATCATCATCAACGTCTTCGTCATCATTGTATTCATCATCATCATCATAATCATCATCATGGTCTTCATCATCATCGTTGTCATCATCACACATCATCATCTTCATCGTCATCGTCGTCATCATCACACATCATCATCATCATCATCATCATCATCGTCGTCATCATGATCAACATCATCATCATCTTCATCATCATTGTCATCATCATGATCATCATCCTCCTGATGATGATAATCATCATCATCATCATCAAGATCATCATCATCATCATAATCATGATCATCGTCTAATCATAATCATTGTCTTCATCAGCATCATAATCATCATAATTATCATCATCATTGTCATCGTCGACATCATCATTGTCATCGTCTTCATCAACATCATAATCATCATCATCTTCATCATCATCGTCATCATTATCATCGTCATCCTCATGATGATGATAATCATCATCATCATCATTGTCATCGTCGACATCAACATCATAATCTTCATCATCGTCATCATCATCATCATCATCGTCGTCATCATCATCATCATCATCATCATCATCATTTTCATCATTGACATCAACATCATAATCATCATCATCATCATCATCATCAACATCTTCATCGTCTTCATCATCATGATCATCATCATCATGGTCTTCATCATCATCGTCATCATCATGGTCTTCATCATCATCGTCATCATCGTCACACATCATCATCTTCATCGTCGTCGTCATCATCATCGTTGTCTTCATCATCATTGTCATCATCGACATCATCATTGTCATCGTCTTCATCAACATCATAATCATCACCATCATCATCAACATCATCATCGTCATCTTCATCATCATCGTCATCATTATCATCATCATCCTCATGATGATGATAATCATCATCATCATCAATGTCATCATCAACATCAACATCATAATCTTCATCATCGTCATCATCATCATCATCATCATCATCATCATCATCATTTTCATCGTCGACATCAACATCATAATCATCATCATCATCATCAACATCTTCATCATCATCGTCTTCATCATCATCATCATCATCATCATGGTCTTCATCATCATCGTTGTCATCATCACACATCATCATCTTCATCGTCGTCATTATATTCATCGTTGTCTTCATGATCATCATCAACATGCGCATCATCTTCATCATCATCGTCATCATCATCACCGTCTTCCTCATGATGATGATACTCATCATCAACATCATCATCACCGTCATCATCATCTTCATCATCATCGTCATCATCATCATCGTTATCCTCATGATCATCGTCATCATCATCATCATCATCATCATCTTCATCATCATCGTCATCATCATCATCGTCGTCACGATCAACATCATCATCATCTTCATCATCGTCGTCATCATCATCATCGTCATCCTCATGATGATGATAATCATCATCATCATCAAGATCATCATCATCATCATAATCATGATCATCGTCATAATCGTAATCGTCATCTTCATCAGCATCATAATCATCATCATCATCATCATCATCATCATCATGGACATCATCATTGTCATCGTTTTCATCAACATCATAATCATCACCATCATCATCAACATCATCATCATTATCTTTATCATCATCGTCATCCTCATATGATGATAATCATCATCGTCATCATTGTCATCGTCGACATCAACATCATAATATTCATCATCGTCATCATCATCATCATCATTATCATCTTCATCATCATCGTCATCATCATCATCGTCTTCCTCATGATGATGATACTCATCATCAACATCATCGTCACCATCATCATCATCGTCATCATCATCGTCGTTATCCTCACGATCATCGTCATCATCATCATCATCATCATCACCATCATCATCATCTTCATCATCATCGTCATCATCATCATCGTCGACACGATCAACATCATCATCATCGTCATCATCATCATCATCATCAAGATCATCATCATCATCATAATCATGATCATGATCATAATCATAATCATCGTCTTCATCATAATCATAATCATCATCATCATCATCATCATCATTGTCATCGTCAACATCATCATTGTCATTGTCTTCATCAACATCATAATCATCACCATCATCATCAACAGCATCATCATCATCTTCATCATCATCATCATCATTATCATCGTCATCCTCATGATGATGATAATCATCATCATCATCATTGTCATCGTCGACATCAACATCATAATCTTCATCATCGTCGTCATCATCATCATCATCATCATCATCATTATCGTCTTCATCATCATCACCGTCTTCTTCATGATGATGATACTCATCATCAACATCATCATTACCGTCATCATCATCTTCATCATCATTGTCATCATCATCGTTGTTATCCTCATGATCATCGTCATCATCATCATCATCATCACCATCATCATCATCTTCATCATCATCGTCGTCACGATCAACATCATCATCATCTTCATCATCATCGTCATCCTCATGATGATGATATTCATGATCACGATCATCATCATCATCATAATCATGATCATCGTCATAGTCATAATCATCGTCTTCATCAGCATCATAATCATCATGATCATCATCATCATCATCATTGTCATCGTCGATATCATCATTGTCATCGTCTTCATAAACATCGTCATTGTCATCGTCTTCATCAACATCATCATCATCATCTTCATCATCATCGTCATCATTATCATTGTCATCCTCATGATGATGATAATCATCATCATCATCATTGTCATCGTTGACATCAACATCATAATCTTCATCATCGTCATCACCACCACCACCATCATCATCATCATCATCGTCATCATTATCATCGTCATCCTCATGATGATGATAATCATCATCATCGTCGACATCAACATCATAATCTTCATCATCATCATCATCATCATCATCTTCATCATCATCATCATCATCATCATCGTCTTCCTCATGACGATGATACTCATCATCAACATCATCATCACCGTCATCATCATCTTCATCATCATCGTCATCATCATCATCGTTATCCTCATGATCATCGTCATCATCATCATCATCATCATCACCATCATCATCATCTTCATCATCATCGTCATCATCATCATCGTCGTCACGATCAACATCATCATCATCTTCATCATCATTTTCATCATCATCATCGTCATCCTCATGATGATGGTAATCATCATCATCATCATCATAATCATGATCATAGTCATAATCATAATCATCGTCTTCATTAGCATCATCATCATCATCATTGTCATCGTCGACATCATCATTGTCATCGTCTTCATCAACATCATAATCATCACCATCATCATCATCATCTTCATCATCATCGTCATCAGTATCATCGTCATCATCATTGTCATCATCGACATCAACATCATAATCTTCATCATCATCGTCGTCATCATCATCATCATCATCATCATTATCATCTTCATCATCATCATCATCATTATCATCGTCATCCTCATGATGATGATAATCATCATCATCATCATCATCGTCATCACAAACATAATCATCATCATCATCGTCATCACAAACATAATCATCATCATCATCATTGTTATCATCGTCATCAACATCACCATCGTCATCAACAACATCATCAACATCATCATCATCATCAACAACATCGTCATCATTGTCATCATCAACATGAACATCATAATCATAATCATCATCATCAACATCATCTTCATCATCATCACCATGCTCACATGCTCAACTTTTCAATCATCCTTCAAAGCTATATTTTCATTTATCCAAGATAGGGATGTGTCGTTATGTAGATGGTTCTTCCCTCATTAATGTGAAGGTTCTTTATTCAAGTTAGGATGTTTTTCTTCCTCTTAGGTTTGCATCTCTCTATTGAACATATATTTGGGACCCATAATTCTAGAAGTTGAGGAATCTATTAGATATAAGAAGTATTTCAAGGATACAAAATTCCTTTCATTTTATTGGCTACATCAAACAGTTTCCTTCTCATCACTTTTTGATTGAAATTAGGTTTGCCAGTATTATGCATTTTTTTTGGAAAATTAATATTTGAAGTAAACTAAGTTTTACTTATGATGATGATGACGTTGATGAAGATGATGGTGATCATCAGCATTGCCACCACCACCACCACCATCATCATAGTCATCATCGCCATCACCATCATCATCATGAGGATGACGATGATGGTGGTGATGACGATGATAACGATGAGGGTCATGATGACGACGATGATGAAGATGACGATGATGATGACAATGACACTGATGATGATGATGATGATGACAAGGGTCCTGATAATGAATATAACGATGATGACGACGATGATGATGGTGATGATGGTGATCATTGCCATCATCATCATCATCATCATCATCATTATCATCGCCGTCATCATCACCATTACGATCATCATGATGATGACGACGATGACGACAAGGACGATGATGATGATGATGAGGGTCATGATAATGAAGACCACGATGTTGAAGACAACGACGACAATGATGACGATGATGACGATGACGATGACGATAATGATCATGATGATGAAGATGATGATGATCAACATAACGATAATGATTAGGTGAGATTGTAGGGATTACCTGAGGTCGCCATCATCATCTTCATCTTCAGGGGTTTCGTTGTAGGGATTAGGTGAGATCTCCATCATCATCATCATATTATAATAAAAAATACCATTCTTAAGTTAAAAATACATATAGCTAAGTTAAAAATACTATACCTAATGAAAAAATATTATTATGGCAATTTATATAATATAAAATAACATAGAATAAAAATAAAATACATATAATATAAAATAATATATAATAGTAATAAAATACATATAATATATAATAAAAAATGAATAGTGTATTTGGACATTGTTGCGACTCGTTTTGGAAAGTTCAATTTGGAGGTTTTTGTGAATTTGGGAGTAGGTCCGGTGGAGCTCAGGGTTCAAAATTGGAGCTCATGGTTGGTAATTGGAGCTCAAGGTTGAGAATTGGAGCTAACAGTTCAAATTTGGAGCACACGGTTCACGTTTTGGAGTTCATGGTTTGGATTTGGAGCTCATGGCTCAACGGGTAAGCATCATGACCTCCTTTTTTTGGGCATGCTATGACAAGGGTTTTTGGGTATCCTGTGACAAGGGTTTTTTGTGTGCGCTGTGATGTTTGCTCCTTTCTGTCGATCTCAAAAATCGACGGTCCGATATTGACTTGCCTTAAGGGGGAGGGGACCCTATGCTATATAATTTGATACCATCAACTGCTCACTTTGGAAAGCTGCTATGGCACCTCAAACTCATAAACTCGTTTCCCAATAACCAGGGTTGGGGTTTACCATAAGCACCCCAATTGGTCATTCCGTTTCTTAACATGTGGAACCAAAGCCTGGAATTCTGGCCTTAGAAGAGTTAGTTAATGAGTGTTGTCTTAGAACATGGCTCGATGAATATGCTCACATCCGGCTCCAAGCCATAGATTAGCAGCAAAGTCTCATAACATCTCTGTGATTTTTTCTTTGTATTCCAAACTAGACAGGGGAAACACATGGATTACCAACATGAGGGAAAGCCAGTGAATATGCTAATGCTTGGACTATAATAGACCAAGGAGATGTACTAGAAATATTTGCCTTGACTTGTTGATTTCACTGTTAAGTTGAACCTAAATGACAAACACAGAGGAGCACTAAGCAAGCTACAACACTTTGTAGGAAATTGAATGAGTATAGATATAATGATGTTAGTTCCTGGAGATCCCGTAGAGTGGATGCTTGGTTTCTCTGTAGGTTCCAAATATTTAGGTTCCTCATTAGATGCTTCACTAGATGAATCATATATGGGGCCCCCAAAACTATGATTATTGATTTCAAATATAACATCCAACTCTTCATGAAATGGATAAATGCATGCATTTTCCATCTCATCATCAAACAAGGGTTTACCTACAAAATATTCCTCATCGGAATCTCAACAATATGGACCATCTAATTCAGATTCTTTGGATGAGGTAATATAATAGGAGAATGGGTTCTTTCATAACTAACAACCCAAAGGGTCTCTGTCTATACTTCCTGCTTCTTCACCAACTTCAATCTGTCCTTATCAGCTTTCAAACATGGGTTTTCTTCGCTGTGCATGCATTTACATTGATCAGCTATTGACAGACCCAATTTGACAGTTTCAGCTAACCCGCATTTGACCCATATTGGCTAATATGTATTTTGAAGTCTAGCCAGTCTGAGCGTTACAATTAGTGGATGAACCCATCACATTTTGGTTCGCATTCAAATTGGTTTGATTGTTTTTATGTGATTTATCTCAGAAACCGGTTCCCAAATAAGCTATTAAGCTTACTCTACCCAAATGCGATGCTTAAGGGAGGTTTAGAGAAGATCATTGAAGATAATTATAAAACCCCTAGGTTAGAAAGAAACTCGAACCTAACCCAGTATTTTCCAAATTGTAGCAACAACAAGGGTTTGCCAGAATTCTGCCAAATGTTATGGATTTATTATTTAAGGTGTTTTATTATAGAAACCTTATATTATAAAGCAACTGTCCATGAGGATAGAGTTCAAGAACTCTGTCCACATGAACTATATCTCACAAAAGATAAGAAGTGTTTAGCCAAGCAACGGTGATGACTCGTGGTATTATGCCTCACAAGTTTGCGATGTTGCAACCCTATGAAACATAATACCAAGAGTCATCCCCATTATTATCCAACACTTATTAGCTATTTTAGAGTTAGTGAATTGAAAGTGGCTAAGTCAACGCAAAAAAAAAGGTAATAAGTTTGACTAAATAAACTATTTTGATTATTGTACCTACATCTTCCGCTACATGCATTGCCTGTGTGCCTCACCTATCTCGACTTACTATCAACATTATTATTGGTATGTGTACCTTCTCTCAATGAAAATATTTGTTTAGGGATGTATTGAGGTTTATACCACATATTTTCTAGTGTATGCATCCAATACTTGCTAGTTACTTGATCACTATCAGGGAACAACTTCAGCTCTATCATGTTAACCTTACTTCATCCAGCTAAAAGCAGTTCACATATTCAGAGAACAAAATACTAAGTCTGATAGTTTATTCAAAGAAGCATAAACCTTGGCCTCAGGCCATTTTCAGTTAACTGAATTCACTGATGGTGAATGTACTGATCAGGGCACTTTCTAGATTTTCTAGCCCTTAGCACTTGAGTATTTTATGTGCTGTTGCTATTGACATCCTTTGGATTATTGAGGTGGATGATCCCCTCATATTACTGATCTCTCTTGTTTATTGCTTCTTTGGATTAGCTACTTCAGTATTAGACTTGAATTCTCTATCTGTTGAAGGTTAGTGATGTGGATGTAGTCAAGATTCCTAGATTATAGGTGTTACCTTTGAAGGTTTGTCCAGTATTCCTGTGAAGCTGATCAATTGTCATCTGTCTGCTGATGATGAACATAGCTGTATCTATTCCGATGCCTTTGTGTCAGATATTTGATGGCGATATCAATCTTTTTTTATCAGCATTCTTTTCAGTGATTGCTGTCCGACACATCTGTGCGAAATGTCAGATGACGTTGGATTTTGAGGTCGGATTTCGGGTTCAAATCCTGTTGTGTAAGGGAGGTTTAGATAAGGATTCGAGTTCCACCATAGCCACGATAGTTAGATTTTTTTTGCTCACATGTATGCTGGGTCTGTTGGAGAAGGATGAAAATTGGTCGCTACCTCGAGCAGGATTTCCAAGCCATGTTTTGTTATAAGCAAGAAACTAGAACCTAACCCCTAGATAATTGAAGATCATTATAAAATATTAAATTTTTTTCTACATACCTATTAATATTATCATCAAACAAAATTGTCCATGAGGACAGAGTTCAAGAACTCTGTCCACATGAACTATATCTCACAAAAGATAACAAGTGTTTAGCCAAGCAACGGTGATGACTCGTGGTATTATGCCTCACAAGTTTGCGATGTTGCAACCCCATCAAACATAATACCATGAGTCCTCCCCATTATTAGCCAACAATTATTAGCTATTTTAGAGTTAGTGAATTGAAAGTGGCTAAATCAACGCAAAAAAGAAAGGTAATAAGTTTGACTAAATAAACTATTTTGATAATTGTACCTACATCTTCCGCTACATGCATTGCTTGCATGCCTCGCCTATATCGACGTAATATCAAAATTATTATTATTGGTATGTGTACCTTCTCTCACTGATAGTCTTATTCCTATTTATTCTCCAAAACAACTATATTATAGGGCCTTTTGGCACGACATTATTTTGCATTCAACTTTTATTTTGTCAATCTTAGAAAGAAACTTGAACCTAACCCAGTATTTTCCAAATTGTAGCAAAAACAGGGGTTTACCAGAATTCTGCCAAATGTTATGGATTTATTCTTTAAGGTATTTTATTATAGAAACGTTATTAGAAAGAAACTCGAACCTAACCCAGTAATTCCCAATATCTAAACACCATGAGAGCGTGGACTATGTCAGATATTTTCATTAAGTGATTGAATGAAGTAATCCACTTACAATAACTATTTTTTCAAAATATTAAATTTTTTTCTACAATATACGTGTTAATATCATCATCAAACAAAACTGTCCACGAGGACAGAGTTCAAGAACTCTATCCACATGAACTATATCTCACAAAAGATAACAAGTGTTCAGCCAAGCAACGGTGACGATTCTTGGTATTTTGCTTCACAAGTTTGCCATGTTGCAACCTAATGAAACATAATACCAGGAATCGTCACCATTATTAGCCAAAACTTATTAGCTATTTTAGAGTTAGTGAATTGAAAGTGGCTAAGTCAACGCAAAAAAGAAATGTAATAAGTTTGACTAAATAAACTATTTCGATAATTGTACCTACATCTTCTTTGATGGGGCTTCAGCCAATCAAATTGGAGGTATAGGTGTTCATCTTTTGATCACCCAGGACCACTATTTTTGCTTCAAATTGGGTGTTGGTCTGAGTACAAACACCAGATTTGAACTACTTGCTTTATGGACTCTCCTTTATTGTGCTAAATCCATGGTCCTTCCCACTCTGCACATTCATGGCGACTCCACAGCCATCATTAATTGGTTCAATAGAAGATCAGCACTAACTTTACTTGCACTTGATGGCTGGTGTCAACGTATCTATGATATGGAACCTTACTTCATCCAGCTAAAAGCAGTTCACATATTCAGAGAACACAATACTAAGGCTGATAGCTTATCCAAAGAAGCATTAACCTTGGCCTCAGGCCATTTTCAGTTTACTGAATTCACTGATAGTGAATGTACTGATCAGGGCACTTTCCAGCTTTTCTAGCCCTTAGCACTTGAGTCTTTTATGTGCTGTTGCTATTGACATCCTTTGGATGATTGAGGTGGATGATCCCCTCATATTACTGATCTCTCTTATTTATTGCTTCTTTGGATTAGCTACTTTAGTATTAGACTTGAATTCTCAGTCTGTTGAAGGTTAGTGATGTGGATGTAGTCAAGATTCCTAGATTATAGGTGTTACCTTTGAATGTTTGTCCAGTATTCCTGTGAAGCTGATCAATTGTATTCCTTAGGGTTGCCTTAGGGTTGAAAATTAGTATGGGAAAACAAGTTAGCATTGCCTTGGGTTGAAAATTAATATGGGAAAACAAGCATCATCAAGACAAGCTAAAAGGAATAAATTAGCAAATATTACAGACTAATATAAATGTATTTAAAACATTCTTTTCATTCCTGAACGTGCCAAGTAGCAGATCTGGAAATGTCCGCTCTTCACTACGATGGATTATATATATATATATATATATATGATTGTTGTAGGTTACCACTGGGAAATATGCCTCTGAAGTGCTGGCTTATGCACTTCAGAGTAGCACAGAGTTTAAAACATCCACTCTACAGGATCTCCAAGAACTCAACATCATTATTTGTCCATTACTTTAAAGGAATTGTACTAGAAGATATGCGAGGACTTGTTGATTTCATGGAGAAGTTGAACGAAACAGAAATGAGACTAACCAAGCTACAACACTTTGAAGTGTGCGCACATTGACACACACGAAAAGTGTTGTAGTTTGGTTAGTTCTCCTCTTTGTTTCTCATTTAGGTTCAACTAAACAGTAAAATCAACAAGAACAGGCAAATATTCTAGTACATCTCCTTTATACTAATGGAAAAATAATGATGTTAGTTCTCTGGAGATCCTGTAGAGTGGATGTAAATGTTGGCTCAAACTCATACACGGGTTTGCATTAGTGTCCAGCCAAGGTGGTCTATTATAGTCCAAGCATTAGCATATTCAATGGCTTTCCCTCATGTTGGTAATCCAAGCATTAGCATATTCAATGGCTTTCTCAAAGCTATTTTTTCCATTGTTCGTCACTTTTCATAGGGCTATTCATGCCCAGAACTGCCTTTTAACCCTCCAATTTGGCCCAAATTTAGAGGTACGCTTGTTCGGTGATGGATAAGTGCACAAGGGTGCCCAAGATGGTGAAATAGGGTTGCTTCATACCCTTTTTTACTGCCAAATAGGTTTGTTTGTGCCAAGAATTCATGTGGATGCTGCTATAAGGCATATGAATGAGATTTTAGGGTTGCTTTCACCCACAGATTTCTCATTTTCATAGCCAGAATTGCAAAGACGGCCTCCTATTTCCATTGATGATCATCTTTTATTGATGCAATGTGCCCAGATCTGAAAGTTGGCCTAATTATAGTTGATTTGAGATGCTTTACTATTTGTTTTGACCTTCATAATGCTCCCAAAGAGCTCAGATTTGTCCCTTTGATGCTCATACTTGATTCTAGAGTTGTTTATGCCCATAGGACTGCCCGACATTGCTCCTAGTGTGAAATTGAAAATACCAAGTTTGTTCTTCATCATCAGCTTTAGAATCATCAAATATTACAGACTGATATAAATGTATTTAAAACATTCTTTTCATTCCTAAATGTGCCAAGTAGCAGATCTGGAAATGTCCACTCTTCACCACCATGGATTATATATATATATGATTGTTGTAGGTTACCACAGGGAAATATGCCACTGAAGTGTTGGATTATGAACTTCAGAGTAGCACAGAGGTTAAAACATCCACTCTACAGGATCTCCAAGAACTCAACATCATTATTTGTCCATTACTGTAAAGGAATTTTACTAGAAGATTTGCAAGGACTTGTTGATTTCACGGAGAAGTTGAATGAAACAGAGAGGAGACTAAGCAATCTACAACTCTTTGACGCACGTGCACATTGACGTGCACAAAAAGTGTTGTAGCTTGCTTAGTGCTCCTCTTTGTTTCTCATTTAGGTTCAACTAAACAGTAAAATAAAAATGTACATGCAAATCTTCTAGTACATCTCCTTTATACTAATGGAAAAATAATGATGTTAGTTCTCTGGAGTTCCTGTAGAGTGGATGTAAATGTTGGATCAAACTCATACACGGGTTTGCATTAGTGTCCAACCAAGGTGGTCTATTATAGTCCAAGGTATTTTGATGTCCTCTATTTTTTATTTCAACATTTTATGTCAATTTTCACCGTGTCTGATTTTTTTTGTCCCTCTTACAATTAACACAATAAGATGACCTTTGTGGTTTAGACAATTGGTTAGCTTTAGAATCAACAAATATTACAGATTGATATAAATGTATTTAAAACATTATTTTCATTCCTGAACGTGCCAAGTAGCAGATCTAGAAATGTCCGCTCTTCACCACCATGGATTATATATGATTGTTGTAGGTTACCATTGGGAAATATGCCTCTGAAGTGCTGGCTTCTTCACTTCAGAGTAGCACAGAGGTTAAAACATCCACTCTACAGGATCTCCAAGAACTCAACATCATTATTTGTCCATTACTGTAAAGTGCTCATATTTGTCCCTTTGATGCTCATACTTGATTCTAGAGTTGTTTATGCCCATAGGACTGCCCAACATTGCTCCTAGTGTGACATTGAAAATACCAAGTTTGTTCTAGAAGGCCTAAATAGGGCCAATTCACCTTGGTGTACTGGTTTATTGTTAGAGGAAGGCCTTCTCTCATTATTTGAGGAACATTCACCCTTGGAGACACATGCATAAGGGCAGTGTTCAGCCCTACCAAAGGAGAAAGTGATCATTTGAAGCATGCTTACACTATTTTATACACCATTTCATGAGAGATATTACATGCTTGGAGGTTACTCATTGAGCTGGTCCACTTGGAAGGTTGTTCACATGGTTCATGCCCTATTTTGTGAAGAACAATTTTATATTCGGGGGTTGCTTTATAGATTGACTATTGTGCACATAGGTGGCATCTAGGGCCTACAAAGCAAGTTGTGTTTTACTCCAAATAGTGTTATGATGTATAGGAATCCTACAAAGCTAATTGACTCGACAATGAAGTAGGTTTAGAGTCTAGATGCTTATATTTCTAGGTTAATTTTTTTTTTGAATTGAAGTGTCATGTGTGTGGCTTGTGCATTCCCACATTCACTTGGTCAATTTAGTACGGATTGGGACGAATTGACCATTTTGTTACCGATCCATTCCGTCATACCCTGATTTTCTTGGTTCGGTACCAAAATTTTCACTCCAATTTTTTCAAAGGCCGAGTTAGCTCGGTTGACTCAGCCACCTTGGTAGAAAAACACTTGATTAAATCTGCAACTATTATTGTTGAAAAGGGGTTAGGCCAGTAAAAGGAAAAGGCAATGTTAGGAAAAGGAAATGCAAGCAATAAGTGAGAATGGAGAATTGTATTTAACTAAAAGAGGGGCATACATAAGAATTCTTAGGGCATACATAAATTTTTGCATACAATCGCATTAGTATCATAAATTATGGGAGAGATCAGAAAAACATCCCTACACAAATATTAATCGATAAGTATGGTTTTGGTGTTTCATTTGGAGAATAAAATCCTATAACAATAGTTGTTATTATGACTCTTAAAGGGTCCTAGATGGGATCTGTGCACTTTTAGGCAGTTCAATGTTCAAGCAAAAGAAGCCATCAACAACAAGTATGTGCACCCTAGAAAACATGGAAAAGATCATAAAACATATTAGGTAAAATGGATAATCATCTACAACATCACAATATCAGTCATGGGAAAACTAAAAACCACTTAAAGGAGATATGTTCTTTGAAGGAGATAGTCCATTAAAGGAGAACCTCCAGGTTTTGTATAGACATATATTGGCATAAATTGCAGTGTTATATGTGATGCATATGCATAATATATCGTCTCAACCTTGACAACGTTGAAAGGATAAAGTACAATGGCCACAAGCATACATATGAAGCTTATGAAGCCTACCCAATTTATGTTAGCAAAAGGCAATGCAAGCAATAAGTTAGAATGGAGACTTGTATGTAACCAAAAGAGGGGCATACATTAGAATTTTTAGGGCTACCAAATGCCCACACATATTAACCAAACTCATTCTTGACAAGCTTTTTCTTTAACAAGTTTTTGGCTTACAAGTATTTCTAAGTTTTTTTTCTTATAAGTCTTTCCACGTTTTTTTGCTGGTATTTTGCTATGCTTATGCCAAATTTTTTTTTGGCTACAGTGCAGGTAGAACCAAAAAGGTATTTATCAGACCTGTCTTCCTCCAGTGAATGGAGTTTGGGAAGGCTAGAGGAAAGTGAGACATCTAGTAGGTCTACACGGGCTGGATCAACTAGATGTTAGAAGATCAGAAGAAAATTCGACAAACACATGAATTTTTTTCTCCAAGGAGGGGGGTCATGTTCCTATGATGATGAGATAGTGGGAGACATCGACGTTCCCTTAAGGTACCAACACCTAGTGAAACAATGGGTGCCTAGCGATCTTCCTAAAGTAAACATTGATTTTTGTGTGAATGAGAGGATATATAGAATTGCACCGTCCTCATTGCATGGATTGGGGTTGTTTTGCATGGACGGCATAAAGGTTGGATATGGTAGATGTACAAAATTGATGGAGTATGTTGGACCCTGTTACAACTACAGTGATTGGATGCGCCTGGTCCAATATACATGAAGTAGGCATAGATATGGGTTGTCAGTGAATTATATACAACTGAAAGACAAAGCTCAAAATAAAGGAGCAACGATGTACATGGACGGAAGGCAAAAAACAACCGGTAATATTGTGGGGTTTATAAATAGTACACAACCAGGGTCTACATTAAAGAAACCCAATTGCATATTCGAGTCTCGTGAAGGAAACTGTGTCTTTGTATGTGCAATTAAATCAATAGCTGCTGGCGAAGAACTACTTATTGATTACAATTTGAATCGTGTAGATACAAACAATGTTAGTATGGTTGTGGTACAACAAACAATTTAACCACCCTTTTATTAATTATTTTAACGTCTATAGGAATTTTTGTTAGCATATAATTGAAATTATCTACTTTTCATGTTTCCTTATGTAACTTTTAGTATGTTTTTGATGCAGGGTTATCTCAGGGGAACCTCCATCTCCGTAGATGTTTGTCGACCCGAGTCAAGGCAGCAAGTATACATCGATATTGCCAATGTAATATTAAATTTAGGATGGACATACAGATACGTTGTTATGTATTTTCATTAGTATATTAGGTTCGTTTATATAATATTATCGATTTTCCATGCATAGTGTTGATAAGGGAAGCCAACCGGCTATTGATCAGCTGACTACAGCATCATGGCAATAGCCAAACATGAATGTAATTCTCCATTTCAAATACTTTAAAATCGTAAACATGTATATCGTGACGCATTATGTTTATTTTTTTATGTATTCTTTCATTTTTATGGTTGCGTTCGTGATGGTAATGTTGCCTAACTTTTTTGCAGATTGAATGGGGAAAGTCCCTAGCTGTTGATCAGACGACTGGAGACTCGAGGAAACCATTTAACCTAAATGTAATTCCACATTCTAAATACTTCAAAAATGTACACATATAAAACATGTAGCATAGTGTTTATTTTTGTTTTTGTTCTGTATTTGTTAGCTTATACATATTGCGTTCATTGTGATAATGTTCTCAATTTTTTTGTAGATGGCTGATCGAGGTAAATTCCCATCTGTTGATCAAACCACGCCCTCGGTTAGGAGTCAAGTAATCCTAGATGTAATCCCTAATATAATTATTTGCGCACACTATATTTTCAAAGACTAAGCAATTTTTTATATATTTCAATTGCAGACAGGGGATTTCGTTTATCAAACGACGTCTCAAAACTCTTTACAGAATGAGGTCTCTCGGTTGATGAGAGATAGTGAAATTGGAGAGTCTGCAGACCCATTGAGGGTGCTACAAAGGACAAGGGTAAAACAAAATGAGGAACTAATTCGTCTGACATTGGCAGTTCCACTAACAGAATGGCTCGAACAAAGGATTCAATTGTTGTTACAGCAACGTAAACAAGTGGACGTAATTATCGAATAAAAATGTAAATTCATTTATAAAAACTTTATAATATTTGATTTTATATGCTGTTGAACTTATAATACAATGGGTTTAATTTACAGTGCGCTATGGAGATTATCAGTGGTGGTCAAGGAAATGTTGGTCCTAGTGACCAAACCACTCCACGTACACCACATACTGCTCCCATATTGTCATCTAAACAATCGACAACACACTCTGCGACACCGCTGAGGGTAGCGGAGGGTGCAGCCCTATCTAGCCCTACATCCACCCCTTCTTTTGACATTATTGCAGAAATTCATCGCCCATTTCCTGAAGTTCAACCTTGCGAGCAGACTAGTAGGGATACCAATGATCAGATTCCCAAAGATGTGACTCTAACTAAATATTTAAAGAGAAGAAAAGTAAAAAGGAAGTGACTAAACAAATTTTGAGTAATTCTTTTTTATAAAAAAAAAAATTAATGCTTTTTTCCTTTGTTTCATGAATGAATGCTTTACTGAATTGTTTATTGATATTTTTTTTCTGCCATTGACTAAATTAATGTTTTAATGAATGAGTTAATGAATGGTTTAATGAATGTTTTAAAGAATGATTTAATGAAAGCATTTTT